>PVIH01013408.1:42018-58637 GCA_004025045.1 Sigmodon hispidus
CCACACACACACACACACACACACACACACACACACTTGCCTGGAAGAAAATCAAAGTGTTACATACATTTTTACTAGATTGTAACTGTTTATTATTTTGCACCGCTGGAGACAGAACCCAGAGTTTCACACCTGCCAGGCAAATGGCCCACCTCGGAGCTGCAGTCTAACCCTTTACATGCTGAGCCATTTGATGGCTTGTGATATTAGAAAGCTGGGCCAATTTAACAGATGTTTGTTTAATTTAGAAGCAGCATCTCTCTGCAGCCTGAGCTGACTGGCACTATGCAGACTGCTCTCTGATTTTCTAAGACCACAGCCTCCCAAATACTGAGATTATAGGTGTGAGTCACAACCAGTGTTGACAGAGTTTTGTTTGTGTTTTTGAGACAATGTGTTGCCTAACTGAGGTTGGTGGGTCTTGAACTCCTGATCCTTCCACATCTACCTCCCAAGGAGATTATAGGCATGTATCATGCCCAGCACCCACATAACAATTCTACTATGCTGCGCTATAAGCCTAGACTCTTCCCTGGGGGCATTTTATCCCTTAGTGTCCGAGGTTACACAGTCTGGGTCTTACAGGCAGGAGAGGCCAGGCCTTGAGGACAATGAGGCATTAGGGGTTTCTGCAGAGACAGCTGAGAAAGCACACAGCATCCAGCCTCCTCCCTGTGGCATCTGAACTAGACTGGAAGCTCCTCCCCAGGGCTGTTTCCATCCTCCGCGTTTAATAAGCCAAAAGAATTGAAAACAGTTAAGAAAGGAAGATAATACAACAGACAATAAAAAGATAAACTAAAGAGAAATAAAAAGATGGTTAAGAACAGTTAAAGGGGAGAGGGGACCCAGGCTAATAAAGTGGGAACTAAAAATAAGCCAAATAGACTAAAAAAGAAATTAAAAGATAGAACAAAGACACGATAAGGCAAGGGTTAGAAATAAAAGACAGTGAGGAAAGAGATAATATAATAACAATAAATCTAGAAGATAAAATGAGATAAAAGGAAATAATATGAAACCGCTACGAGAAAGACAAAACAGATTTAAAATGTCAGAGATAAGTAAAATCATTAAAACCCAAACAATAAAAGACCAAGGAGATGAAAACAATAAAATGCATTAAAAGCAAAAGCAATGAAATCTCCAGCAAGTGTGGCTGCACACATCTATAATCCGAGAACTATGGAGGTACAGGCAGGAAGATTAAAAGCTCATGGTCATCTTCAGTAACAAATTGAGTTCCTGACTACACTGGACCACATGAGATGCTGTCTGCTTTTTATGCAGAATTTTTATATTCCAATCGAAGACCCATAGCACCCCAGATGGGAGACAAGAATCACTGGTAAACTTCGCTACAATGTTAATCCCACCTTCCAGTTGTACCATCTCTTGTTTCAGACCTTAAACTCTGCACATCAGCTATTAAATAATGCTTTACCTGACCACTTTGAATGCTGATTGCGCATCCATCCTGGGTCAAACTCATAACCACCATTTGGGACCTCACTCATTGTCTTATTAGCTTCTCCTACCTGGACTCTTATAAATTGTCCTGAGTCAAATATAAGGACCACCCCTGTATCTCTCCCACATCTCTCTCTTTGTCATCATGGACTGCTTTAACTCCTCAGAAACACACCTTGTGGGAACCCTAAGTACTACAGATTGCAAAATATCACAGCACTGAGTACTACTACACAGCCCCTATGTCCAAACATTCACAATGCCTCAATTCCCTGTGACACACAAATATACCACTGGCTACCTGCTAGGTGGTCTGGAGCTTGTGCCCTGATATTTCTTTTTCCTAAACTAGGAGAAGAATTCTTGCTAATTCCTATCACTAGATTCACAGCAGCACGACATGGCAAATGAGCAAACCAGATAATACTCCTTGTAGCAGTTCTAGGCATAACTGTAGGTGTAACCACCAAAGCAGCGGGACTGGCTACCTCCCTAACTATTTACCATAGGCTTTCCTTGTAATTCATCTGGGACTTCCAACAGGTAGCTCAGACTATCCTCACCCTCCAGGGTCAGATAGACTTGTTGGTTGCTTTAATATTACAAAATCAGAGAGGATTAGATTTATTAACAGCAGAGAAAGGTGGTCTTGGCCTCTTTCTTGGAGAAGAATGTTGCTTTTATGTTAACCAATCAGGTATAGTAAAAGATAAGATCCAACAGCTTCAGGCTGACCTCCAAAAACATAAATGCCCCTGACCAAGATGGAACTGGATACTGCCTTTCTTAACACCTGTCTTTCTTCTTTTCTTAATTCTACTAGTTGTACCCTGCATTATAAACTTCTTGTCTAGATTTCTCCAACAACATACTCAAAGTATTTTTAACCAGATTTTCGACCAGTTACTATTACAGGATTATCAGCCTCCAGTAGGGAGTCAGAGACCTGCAGCACCCCATCATATCCTGAAAATGAAGATTTCCCCAAGGACTACATCACCCCCAACTCAACAGGAAGTAGTCTAACGATAATATTGCCTCCCTTTCTAGCCCAGATGTTTTTTTAATAAGCAAAAAATGGGGGAATGTAGGAAAAAGTGGCCAGCCAAAGAAACTCATCCTGGCCCTGAACCCAGAGCCAGTGAAAGAAACCACTTTGGATCTAAGACATGAGCCAGTGAAATACATTTATCCCTGAACCCAGAACCAAAAAGAAAGGTGCCCTGGCTTTGAAACCAGTACCAAAGAAACACACTTTGGCCCTAGAATTAGAGCCAGTGAAAGAAATGTGCCCTAGCCCTGAAATTTGAGCCCCAAAACCCAAAAGAGCCAACAGGAGAAACATACTTTGGCCCTGAAACTAAAAACCAAATCAGGGTAAAAGAAAGGGAAAAGATCTGACCAATCCCCATGCTGGAAGTCTCCCTAGAAAGCTCCCCCAAGAAGCCCTATAGCCCCTGAGCCCAAAGCCCTTTTCCGATAGATCATTTGTCAGAGCAGCGGCAGAGGCTGCATAGAGATACACTGAGGGAGCAAAGCTGTAATACTCTGGCTGCCCTGGGGATCTTCAGGGCAAATGAGTTGTTACATTATCTGAACAGAGAACAGCAAGAAGTGGAGAAGAAGATCCGCTAGCCACTGTAGCAACTTTGCCTGGGAGACCCTCCTCTGCTGGAGTGGAGCAATTAACTTTAGGGAAGCCTTTCCCTAAAGCTGGGCTGTAAGCTGCTAACTAGGCTTACTGTAGACTGGTGGTGTTCATTGGCTTCCGAATGCATGAATACTATCCATTGAGCTATGACAATCTGTATTCATTTTTTTTTTCCATCTGAGCTGCACAAACACCTACAGGCATCACAGAGTGTGAGGGACTTGCACAAGTTAGTAGACTCTCAGCTCTGGAGGGTGAAAATTATGATCAAGAGGAGATTGAGGCTGGTTCCTTCCCGGGCACTGAGGGAGGATCTGTCTCAGGTCTCTCTCACTATTAGCACTTGAGGATGACCCTCTGACTCTGTACAGCATCAGCACCTATATGTTTCTGGATAAAACACCAGTCAAACCGAAGTAGGGCTTACTCTAGTGACCACATTTTAACTAAATCACTCCTTTAAACCCCTGCCTAACATAGTGGCATATGCCTTTAATCCCAGCACTTCAGAGTCAGTGTCTAGATGCCCTGGCTGTACTGGAACTTGCTATGTAGAGCAGGCTTGCCCTGAACTCCAACATCAGTAGAGTAGGAATCAGGTATGGATCAGTTCCTCTGTATATCCTGACATATTGGGAGGGGCAAAAAGACACTTGGAAGACTTTTATAAGGGTGCCATCCCATTCATGAAGGCTCAGCCCTCACAACACAACTTCCAAAGTCTTTGCCTTTGCTTGCTATCTGCTTACAGCATTCAGCATATGAAGTTGTATGTGAAGGGTGGGTAGGGGCCCAGAGGTTCAGACTACGAGCATATCGGCGCATGCGCAGAAGTGAAACTTCTTTCTGCTTTGGAGAAGAAGCAGGGAATCTCGTGAAGGAGGTCAGCCAAAAATCCTGTGGTTGAGCCTCTTCAGTGGTTGAGGAGACGCAAACCCAGAGGGCCAGCTTGGGGCAGTAGTTTACACCTGTACTTCTGGCACTTTAGAAATGGAAACTCACAAGATCCAGATCAGGATGGACTCCATATTGAATCAATCAATGCAGAAGAGACCTGCCCCAAGGTCCCTGTCTGTGCCCCTCACTCAGACTTAAGTAGGCCAAGAGAGCTCAGGCCCCAGGCTGCCTCCTGGAGAGTTGGCTTTGCCACTGGGAAACCCAAGTGAACCTTTAATTAGCACTCTGCTGTCACCATTTAAAGCCCTTCTATTTCCTGATGCAGGGTCTCTACCCTTCACTTGGCTCTGAGCAAGCTCTGTAGCTGCCCCTTTATGCCTCATCCTCCAACCAAGAAGGAAGCCAGGGCCCAGAAGCTGGCTTTGACTGGGAGCCGTCTATCCAGGGTAGATGTGGGTGCAGTTCTCAGGACAAAGTGAGTTCTTCTTAGGAAGGGCTCAGTTGCCTTTGATTTGGTCTGTCTTAATTCTCCGGTGGGTGCGCTCGCTCTTCGGGATCAAGCCTCCAGTCGCTCTCCTTAGATCTCTTCTCTGGAGACTTGGCCTCCCAGGATCTCCCGTCTCCCTGGCAGAAACCCAAAGTGGTGTGAGAAGGAGGGTTGAAAAGAAAGTGAAAGGATCAGCCTCTCAGGATGGCCCCCACGCCTCCTCCTCCTCCCTTGCCACCCCCCCCCGTTGTCATGGAGACCAGAACAAAGCCTCTCTTTCCCCTCTTTTCTGGATTGTTAATTGTCTTTACTCCATGGTGCCTTTGTTAATTGTTGCCAGTCCCTCCCAGGATGGGGATCTAGGTTTCCTCCAGACAGGAAAGAGGCTTTTAAAAAGTTAGGGGGTGGGGGTGGGTCACTCTAAGCTTGGCTGGGGTGGAAGTGAAGGGCCCCTCAGCCAGAGGCAGCCTTTCCTACAGTGTTGAGGCTTCTGGGAGGAGAAGGCTTTCTTCCTCTTCTTCCTGTCTCCCTTTAATCAGCTGCCTTTTCAGGTGGGAAGAAAGCGGTCTCCCGGAGAGCATAAAGGAGAAAGCATCCCCGCATTATGTATATGTGGGTGTTTGTGGTGCCCTCTGAGACGCAGGTGGCCTGCCTTTTCAAGTGGGGCAGTAAAAACATGCAGCCTGCTTATTACCCCACATGAAATTTGGACACAAGGGGCTGGGAAAATGGCATAATGGTTAAAAGCACGTGCTGCTCTGGTAGAGGACCTAAGTTCGATTCCCAGCACCCATACTCACAAACGTTCCTAAATTCCAGGGAACCTGGCACCCTCTCTGACCTCTGTGAGCACCAGGCATACATGTGGTACATATCCACACAGGCAAAACACTCATAAAATTAATAAATCTATTTTTTTTAATTGTACACAGTTGCCAGGCATGGTGAGACATACCTTTAATCCCAGCATTCGGGAGGCAGAGGCAGGCAGATCTCTGTGAATTTGAGGCAGCCTGGTCTATAGAGCTAGTTCCCAGGGCTACACAGAGAAACCCTATCTTGAAAACCAAAATTGCACACAGTTGGGGGGGAGGTATAATGAGAGAGAGAGAGAGAGAGAGAGAGAGAGAGAGAGAGAGAGAGAGAGAGGGAGAGAGAGAGAGAATGAGAACACATGCACAGGCCAGGCCCTAGAGTAAGGATGGTCAACCCTTAGTTCCTTATGATGACTAAAATGTGAGAAATAAGTGTGTGTGTGTGTGTGTGTGTGTGTGTGTGTGTGTGTGTGTGTAAGGCTCACCCATCTGTGTTAGGGGGTGGCATGGGTTAAGTCTTCTAAATGGAAGACTGAAAGCTGACTGTCACCTAGAAAGCAGAAAGCTGTTTCTCTAGGGTCTAGGATAGGATGTGGGTTATTAGTAACAACCCAGAGCTGGTCTTGTGAAGGCATGGATTTATTGGGAAAGAAGCTTTTGGTACCTGAGGGCGGGGCTCAGGTCTGGGGTGCGCCTGACAGCCAATAGATTCAAAAGTTCACCCAGCAGATTCAGGGCTTGGGTTCATGCCCCCTTTAACCAATCCTGAAATGCCAAAACACGCAGCACCCTGCTTACATAGGCTTTTCTTTAAAACCCCCCCTCACCTCAGGGCTCGAGGCTGGGACAGAAGGTTTCATCTGGGGTTCTTTTTGAACCTGTTCATAACAATAAGGACCCTCATGTGTTTGTACTGGGTCCAGCTCCCTGGTGGTCTATGTGGGGGTCCCTCGACACTGGTACAGCAATCTATGTTGTTCAAATTCTAGATGCTGCCCAATGTGGCCCATTTTGCCCACCAGACACGTGCCAATTACTGAGACACCAAGTTTTGCAAAGGAGTCTGTCTATTCATGAGCAGCCACATGAGGTAATAAGAGCTTCCAAGTTTCAAATATGTCTCCCTGGAGAGAGGGTATGAGGTATTTATGTGGTCTGAGGTATGGAGAAATGGCACTGGCGTGGTGTCCTTAGCATGCTTAAGTTAGAAATCCTGACCTCTAGAAGTCAAAAGGATACATGTTGGTCACTAGCACAGGCCCAAGAGAAGAGGGTGTAAATGATTTCAATCCTCATAGGACACACAGCAGAGCACCTGTGATGCCTGTCTTCAGAAGTGTTTGGTTAGTATTAAGAAGACCTGGTATCATCAATTAAGCCCCACTGGGTAAGGCTGTCCAATCTAACCCAACCCACAGACATCTCCTTCAAAACTTCAAACAGAGGAGGAGCAGACACGTGCTGGAAGTTGGTAAATCAGACAGAGACCCCATTCTTCCTCTCCTGTCTGTTCCTCTGTTTGCGCTCTGTCTCTCCACTTTCTCAGGAAACTGGCCCTGACTAAGGAAAGCAATTCAGAACTTCTCCGGAATTAACCCTTTCGTGGTTTCCAGCTGAGGTTAAAGAGAACATCCATCCCTGGGAAATTCACGCCCATCAACATTTTAGGTACTAGTAGCATGCAAAGGACATTGGAAACTGGAATGGTCGTCCACGCCTGTGATCCCAGAATTTGGAGGAGTGTTAGTAGGAGTTGGTAGGGTCTGGATTGGGTGTTTCCAGTATCTCTGCATCTTGTCCAAATAATTGAAATAAAGGCAAGTGCTTGCTACAGAAGCAATACAGCGAAATCTGAATGAAGTAAAGCTGAACAAAGATTGCAAAGCATTAAGGAAACTATTCAAAAGCAAAGCGGTAGTCCAGGCAGGTGGGCTATGGCTGTCACTAGGGTCATTGGAGCGCTCTAGGGCTTGAAATTATCGCCTGGGCTTCTTTGGGGGAGGGTCCTTAGGGAAGGAGGGATTAAATTGCTAAGAAACATAGTAGGGCAGGTCTCTATTTTGATTAACAGCATATCCCTGTTCCCATGAGGCATCTTTTTAAAAAATCTGAATGCCTAATTTTTAAAAATTATCGTATACCTCTTTATATCTCTTATGCATATGTAAAGCTGGCAAATAGAAAAGTCTCCCTAAAAGTTCACCAAATGGTCACAATTTGCTTTGTGAATGCACCTAAAACTAGTTCAGGCAGGATCAGCCTCCTTACTACCAATATGTAGGTCTTGGGCTTCTTGAAAGCCATTTATTTTTTTTAAACCATCTTATAGTAAAGAAACTATTTTCTCTTGATAATTAAATCCGTTTCTCAAAGATTAGACTAGGCCTCACCTGTCACCTTAACTACACATGATGCTTTCTGAACTGCCTGTTCCAGGAAATAGCAGCCATGCCTTTGTTGTTGTTGTTGTTTTAAGATTTATTTATTTATTTATTTATTTATTATGTATACAGTATACAGAAGAGATCCAAATGTCATCATAGATGGTTGTGAGCCACCATGTGGTTGCTGGGAACTGAACTCAGGACCTCTGGAAGAATAGTCAGTGCTCTTAACCTCTGAGCCATCACTCCAGGCCCATGTCTTTGTTTTAAAGAAGTTGTTATGACCATCTTGCAATCCTACCTTTGTTTCAAAATGTTATTATAACCACCTGCTGTTATGACCAACTTATTATGTTCTGCTTCTGTAACCCCACCTATTTGCCTACCAAATCTCCTATTTGGAAGCCCTCTACCCCTGAACTATAAAAACCTTGCCTTCCTCATGTTCAATGCTGACCACTTGAATCTTGTCTTAGGGGGAGGCAGCATGTGTACATGAATAAAAAAGCTTGCTTTAAATAATTTGACCAGAAGATTTGGGTTGATGATTTTTTTTCCTTTCATCTTTGGGATTAATATTAGGAGAGCCTGGGGACAGAGAAAATTATGACGTTGTTCAAAGTTCTGTCCAATGCAGGTGAGGGCCTTAGGTTATTAAATATATTGTCCGGAAAGAGATACATGCAGGTAGGGATGCAAAGCTGCCAAATAAATTGTTAGAACAGGGATATGGTTCAGTCCAAACCAAATGTAGTCCTAGGTTGTTAAACTATGACCTATAAACTTGTCTGTCCTCAGAGGATCAGGGGTTCAAGATTATTTTTGGCTACATAGAGAATTTGAGGATAGTCTGGGTCCCAAGAAACCCTGTCTCAAAAACCAAACCAAATCAACCAAACATACAAACACATTAGAACAGACTTGATGTGTGACTCATATCTGTGACTCTAGCTCTTGAGAGGCTGAGGCAGAGGGATCACCTCAAATTTGAGAGTAACTTGGCTACACAGTGAGTTCTAGACCAGCCTGAACTATAGTAAGATATTCTGCCAACCTAAATCACCACTTGAGTAATTATTTTTTAAAGTGTTGTTTTATTTTCTTTATGTGCATATGGAGGAGGATGTGCATTGTGTGTTTGGGTGCTCACAGATACCAGAAAGGGATATCAGATTCTTTGCAGCTACTAGATGTGGGTATGAATCCTCTGGTAAAAATAGTAAGCCCTTCATTTGATAAGCCATCTTTCCAGACTGGGTATTTATTTATTTTAAAATTTTGTTTATTTTATTTTACGTATATGAGTGTTTTGCCTACATGTTTTGCCTGCAGTGCCCATGGAGGCCAAGAGATAGTACCAGATCTCTTGGACCTGGGTTGTAAATGGTTGTAAAGGACTATGGGTGTGCTCTCCTGTTTTCCCCATCTGAACTAATGGTACCTCTGGCAACCCAGTGATTTGAAGCAAAAACCTACCTGCCATCTTTCCTTCTTCCTAAATGGAATGGCTGCAACAGCAGCCAGTGCTTTTAACTGCTTATCCATCTCTTCAGCCCCTCGGTATTATTTAAGCATCTATTGCAGACCCTAGAAATTAGGTGGAGCACAGGGCAGACAAGATCCTCCTTTCACGGAGCTTACCATCTGAAGGGGGCAGAAGCAGACATAGTGATTGCTCAGTGTGGCTGACCTGGAGGGATGTTTTTGTTCACATCAGATGATGGCAAAGAGCCTGCTCTATGAAGAATGAAGTTTAGTTAGGGAAAGAAGACATAGTGAGAACTGGCTGTGGTGGGGGACACCTTCCATCCCATCACTCATGAGGTGGAGACAGGACCATCTCTGTAAACTCAAGACCAGCCTAGTCTGTATAGCATACTCTAGGACTCATTAGAGAGACCTTGTCTTAAAAAGAAAGAAGGAAGGAAGGAAAGAAGAAAGAGAAAGATGCAATTAGGGAAGATTCATGAATTATAAACAAATTATTTGATAAGTTATCAGTTATCTCAGTGAAACCATTATCTGGAGAAGTTTATAACAGCCCATTTTTTTTATCTTCAAAAAGCTCCTGAAGCAAATAATGAAGTTATCTGTTGGATATGAGTGTTACCTTTCTGGAACAAATATCAAGTAATGTGGAGATAAGCAGGTGGCCTCAGAAGAGGTGAGAGCATCCGTCTAGCCTGGCTGGGACAGGAACAGAGGAATGGATGGATTAGATAAGAAGAAGGAAAGATGGCAGGTAGGTTTTTGCCTCAAATCACTGGGTTGCCAGAGGTACCTTTAGTTCAGATGGGGAAAACAGGACAGGCCTGGGATAGGGTGTGTGTAGGAATGTTGGGTAAACTTATTGGCCTATGGGAAGGAGTCTATAAATAATCCTAGTTACTCTGGATATGAGGCAAAAAAGTCATAAACTCAAGGCCAGCCTGGGTAATTTAGTGTGACTGTCTCAAAATTAAAAAGAAAGCAAAAAAAAGGGGGGGGGAAGGGCTGGGAATATACCTTAAGGTAGGGCACTTTTACTTGTCTAAACTAACACATGAGAGCTTCTAAGTAGTTTAATCACCAGAGGTGAGGAGAGGGGGAGTCCATTGGTACCTAGTACCCAACATTGTGAAAACAGATAAATCTTCACCTGGAGGACTGGAGTTATGGCTCAGCTGATAGAGTAGCAGCCTAGCAGACACAGGATTCTAGCTTTTATTCACAGCACCATATAAACCTGCCCTTTGAACTTTTATAATCCTAGCACCTGGGAGGCAGAGGTAGGAAGATCAGAAATTCAAGTTCAGCTGATGTGGGTTGCCTTTCTATATACTGTGAATGTGCTTTTTTTTTTTTTTTTTTTTTTAACCATTGGTTAATTAAGAAATCGTTTTGGCCTATGGCAAGGCAGCTTAGAGGCAGGCAAGAAATCCCAGCGGAGATAAGGAGGAAGGAGGGTGGAGTCAGAGAGAGATGCTGCAGGCTGCTGCCCAGAAAGCAAGATGTAATGGGACACAGGTAAAGCCACAGAGCCATGGGGCAATACATAGATTAATAAAACTGGGTTGAGGGGGCTGGAGAGATGGCTCAGCGGTTAAGAGCACCATCTGCTCTTCCAGAGGACCCGGGTTTGATTCCCAGCACCCACATGGCAGCTAACAACTGTCTGTGGTTCCAGTTCCAGGCAAACACCAAGGCAAATAAATAAGTAAATAAATAAAGTTTTTAAAAAAAAAAAAAAAAAAAAAAAACTGGGTTGAGATAAATTGTAAGAGCTAGTTGGGAATTGTAATTAATATTAGCCTGTGGGACCGAGTGTGGGAAAGATTCCTCTGGACCGTATGCCCAGATGGATCAAAAACTTCAGGCTCCATTCAGTTTGGGGATAGCTGTGGCTACATGAGTTCCCTTGCCCCCTTTTATATCTCAGAAAAGAAGGTAGATAGTCAAGGAAGTGGGGCACAGGAGAGAATCCCAGAAGAACCCCACTCTGGAGACAGGACAGAGAAAGGATTGGAACAAGGGAGGTTGATAAAGGACACTGTGGAGCTGGAGAACATTCTGGAGTATGGGGGTGCAGAGTGGTTGTGTTAAAAGGTATAAATTAGATGGTATGATCATAAGAAAGATCCAGATTCTTTGTTTTGTCAGACTTTTGTCCATCTTTTGTTTCTACTTACTGGTTATAACTTGAATTTCATTCTTTTTTTCACCTCTAGAATGGTAACAATAATACCAATGCCATAGAATCAAAGTAATACTGTATGGGGAGACAGTACCATGTCTGAGACTCAGCAGGCAGACACTCCATAGCTTAATGTGAGAGGGAGGTCTGTTACCAATGAACTGTCAGGCAGTGAGTAGGCTAGAGAGAGGAACATCTCCCTCTCAGCTCTCTGTTGTTGTTTTTAGAAACGCTAGGGGTTTTTTTCTAAATAACAATGATAATAATAACTATTATCATTCCTATTATTATTGAGACAGTGTCTCATTATGTAGATTTGGTTGGTCTGGAACTCGCTGTGTATACCAGGGTGCTTCCAACTCAAGGGGATCCACCTGCTTCTGCCTTCTGGGACTGGGGTGAGAGGAGAGCTATTCCATGCTCAGTTCAAACTCTGTCCTTCTTAGCTGTGGCAGTTTGAATGTAACTAGCCCCATAATCTCATAGGGAGCAGCATTGTTAGGAGGTGTGGCTTTATTGGAGTGGGTATGGCCTTCGAGGTTTCCTATGTTCAGGATACTGTCTAGTGTCTCAGTCAACATCCTATTGCCTCTAAGATGTAGGGCTGTCAGCTACTCTTCCACACCGAGTCTGTCTGCATGCAGACATGCTCCCCGACATGATGATAATGGACTGAACTTGTGAAATTGTAAGCAATCCTCCTCACTCAGATGTTTTCCTTAGAATTGTCATGGTCATGGCATCTCTTCACAATAAGACACTGAGACACTATCTATCTCCATCTGCTATAGCCAAAGGCAGGGACAGGAAGGGGACCACAGAGAAGTAGTCCACTGAAGCTAATCAGCGAGAAACCAGTAGGTTTGGATGCACAGGCACGTTATCTAGGAGGAGGAAAAGAGGGTGGAATCTAGATAATTCTTTCCTGGTTTGTGAAATGGTCCCATCCCACTGTTGTGGGATATTTATATTGTGAAACACTTAGACTGTATTAATAAAATTAACCTTGGTTCGGGGATGGAGCCAGTGACTAGCTGACAGGAATTAGCCATAGAGAGTATGAAGAGCCCAGGAAGGCAGATAGAGAGATGCACAGGAGGGAGTAGGGAGGGACTTAGAGATTCGAAGGCTTTTTTGGTTTTTGACAGGTGGAGCGACACTCTCTTGCTCGGTTTCCCACCAGCTAGCTTCTCTGAGCTAGCAGGTTTTCACCCCAACATCTGACTCCTGAGACTTTATTAGTCAATTGAACAGCTTAGATTAAAAACAACAGTTTGTGCATCTCAGGTGTACCTGCTGGGTTGTGGGCCTCTAACTTTTATGAGATCCACCGTATATGGCATTTAAAATGTTTTTGAGTGAGCCATAGCCATTTCTAACAGTGACCTTACTGAGAGTACACAATGACTTGTTCTTGCAGAACTTGACCATTATCTCAATTTTCTCAGGGACCCCTAAAGATGCCATCACCCCCAGATAACAGGAAGTAATTTTAAGAACATAACACCCACATTCCCAAGAGGTGGGGTGTGTGGTTTTTGGTTGTTCGGTGGGTTATAGTTGTTTAGGTGTATTAGTTGCAAGTTGTTACTGGTCATGGTCAGGGAAGAAACTAACAAAGAATGTTATATATAGGAATTGCTTTATGAAAAGAAAATAAGAGGGGATATAAAATAATAGAATAAAAAGTAGATTATTGAATCTACTTTTAGACTAAAAAGCAACTACTAGTCTCAAATGCTTTATGTTGTGATGGATTTTTATATATTAATACAAATTTAAGGTTATTTTTGTTATAACATGCTATAAATATGTTTCTACTCTTGTTAAAGGTATGGTACCTATGCAGCTCATTTTAAAATGTAATATAAAGTTCTAGTTTGTGAAAGCTATTATTATAAACTGTTTAGGATAATTAAGAAATGCAGGTTAGTAGTTGGTCATCTATAACAATCAAACTTAAAGTCATGTTTTAAGAGTTAAACATATATATTAGCTATATAGGTGGTCTTTGAACACTTCAGAGATCTACAGAATATGGCATTTGTTTTAATAACTTAAGCCTTTTCATGACAGTGCAATATGTCTGGCAATACCAATTTACTTCAAAGAAGATGATGGGCATCGAAGACCCTCCATATGGAATTTACTTTTGTTGCGGCAAAGTTAACCACTGGGCAAAAAATTGCCTTTGCCTCGACTGCTGTCCAAATTGGACAAACAGGACCCCAAAAAAAGTTGTTGCGGGATATTTGTAGTCTGACGACACTTGAGAAAGCTTGCTATAGGAAGTTGACTGCTGAACTTTGCCAAGATAAGGTAGGTCCATCCTTCAGAGTTTCCTGCTTCACAGAAAAGTCTGCCAGACAGTCCAAGCTGAAGATGGATGCCCAAACATTGCAGAGGAAACTTGAGTGAATGAATATCCAGGCAGTCAATTGCCTCTGTCATTTCTATAGTGTGGAAAGTTGCTAACCCTGTACTTCCTGTTTACCCAGGTAATATTAAATCCTTGTCAGGTTCCTGATGGGGTTGAAAACTAGATATACCATTTTCTTTGTTACTAAATTCAGAAAAGGAGCTTATAAAAGAGGTGTAAAGTTTATAAAGTTAAGAGACATAAAAGCTTAAGTTGTTTATCTAAGATAGTGTTTTAAGGTCTAAAAAGATAATTTTAGGCTGATAATAGAAGTTATGATGGAGGGGCTGGAAAGATGGCTCAGCGATTAAGAGCACCGTCTGCTCTTCCAGAGGACTGGGGTTCGATTCCCAGCACCCACATGGCAGCTGACAACTGTCTGTAGTTCCAGTTCCAGGCAAACACCAAGGCAAATAGATAAATAAATAAAGTTTAAAAAAAAAAAAAAAGAAGTTATGATGGAAAGTGGTTTAAGTATAAAACTTTGGACTCACCAAGATAGGATAAATAGTAGTGTTATGAATTATTTTTATTATTATTATTGAGAAAGGATTTCTCTGTGTAACAGTCCTAACTGTCCTGGAACTTGCTTTGTAGATCAGGCTGGCCTCAAACTCACAGAGATCTGCCTGCCTCTGCCTCCCAAGTGCTGGGATTAAAGAAGTGTGCCACCACCACTTGACATGGAATATTATTTTAAGATGTTTTACATTTGTTTTTGCGGTGGAACATTTGTTTAATAATGCACATATGTGTTGCATTCTTTAATGTTGCATTTGTTTAACTCTATGAAGATGTGTTATTTTGATTGTCTAAAGCACCCAATGGTCTGTCAATAAAGATCTGAATGGCCAATAGCTGGGCAGGAAAAAGAACGGGCAAAGGTGACAGCGAGAATATATAGAAGGAGAAATCTGGAAGGAGGAGGAGGAGAACAAGGAGGAAGGAGAACTGCAGGGGACAGCCACCCAGCCACTCAGCTACACAGCCAGACAGGAAATAAAAAAGAAAGAAAATGTATACAAAAATCGGGAAAGATAAAAGCCCAGAGGCAAAAGATAGAATGATTTAAGTTAAGAGAAGCTGGCAAGAAACAAGCCAAGCTAAGGCCAGGCATTCATAAGAACCTCCATGTGATTTTTTGGGGAGCTGGGTGGCTAGCCCCACAAAGAGCCAAAAAAGAAAAGTTAAAGACAAACCAACAACAGAATAGTTTCTCTAAATTTTCCAAGTACAAATGGATTGGACATTGTCAATATAATTCTTCAATGGTAATTATTCTTATTGTATATCATTTCACTGTGCTAGAGTTAAAACCTCTCTTTTTTATTTAGACAAAAGGGGGAAATGCTGCAGGATATTTGAGTACCCAAAAACCAGACCCTCAGTAGTCAATGTTGACTTTTCCAATCTGCTTTCCCAAACCCTAGCCCTATCTTAGCTCAGGCCTTCACCCTTCTCATGCTGGTCACTGGCCTATCTCCATACCCCTGACTAGACTGACCTCTTTAGAGCCTTGCTTACACCTCCATTCCCTTAAATCAGCCAACGGATAAACAAGAACGTATTAAGTCCTCATGCCAAGTCCCATCTAGACACAAGGGATCTAACCATAAACAAGAGGCATATCCTTGTCCTGCCGAGTTTACCATCCAGTAGGGTCACAGCAAAGCCACTGGGGGGTGTGTGTCCCAGATCCCATCATGCATGGAGCCCTGTTTGACCTCTCCCCTCCAAAAGAATTATTTAAGGGTTGGTACCAGACTGAGATCCAAAAGGCAAAAGACAATAAAAGAAATTTTCATCCAGGCAGGGAAATGGGGCATGATGAAATGTAGTCCCTAGAAGGCTTTGTAAGCTTCCTGGCTGGCCATTCCTTAGGATAGTTAAACAGTTCCATAACTGGCGTGCCTTCAAGCTGCCCTATTCCCACACGTCCCCAAGAACTACTTCAGATGGTAACCTCTCTAAGGAGACTCTGATTCTAGTCCCCATGGCTTAGTATCTTTGGTAGGCCCTATGGCTTACCCTGCCTGAGTACTCTAGCACTTTCTAGAATTATAGTTGACTAGTTCCTACACAACATGGAAATCCAGAAAGAGCTGCCACTTTCGTGTTCCCTGGCACCTGCTTGGGTCAGGTCTGTTGCAGACATTCAATAAGTGGGCTGAATGAGGAGAATCCGTTCTTCCTCCTAAATAGAGCAGGAGAAAATGAAGGACTTATTGCAGAAACTCAGAAACGGACCGGACTAGGGAGTGGTGAGAGACATTTGGAAGCTGTCCGTCAGAGATCATAGCAGGTTAAAGCAGGTCTGTTTGTTCTCCGCCTCGGGCTGATTTCAAATTAAGACCCTCCTGCTTCAGTTTCCCCAGTGTTGGTATTATTGGTATGAGCCACGCCACACCCAACTTCAAGGACTGCTCTCAAGTACAGTTTTAAAAAAATTCAACCAATCTAAATCTGGGCCAGGTGGAGCACGCCTTTGACCTCAGCACTCTGGAGGCAGAGGCAGGAGGCTTTCTATGAGTACTGCCTGATTTACTTAGTGAGAAGAAAAATAAAGTTTAGGCTGTCTGTTTTTAGAGGAGGTCAAATAACTTCTTAGGGTTTATTCAAAGGAATGCGGCTTCTCTGTAGTGACTCTCAAACCTGCGTCGAGGGAGTGCACCGAATAATCATCTTCTTTCTACTATTTTCTTTACCCGGTGGTCACTACATCTCCATCCGCTTTGACTCTGGAGAACCTCCGCAGTCCCTTTCTCAGCACAGGTCTCCAGCTGTTCAGGCCTGGCTGGACCAGCTGCTGGAAGGAGGAGGAGG
>PVIH01013409.1:0-58538 GCA_004025045.1 Sigmodon hispidus
GTAGCTCTTCCGCACGCAGATTCCCTCCTGGCTGCTGTGCCGAATACGGTGTAGGTGGGCGCCGAATCCGGCGGGGGTCCGCTGCGCGCGGGCGCGGAATTCAGGGGGTTCGGGGAATTTGCCCCACGTTGGGCGCCAAATATCGCGGAATAAACCCGCCACCAATTTCTATGTTTCAAATAAGATTTATTTTGTTATAATTACAAGCAAAAAAGCCAGCCACAACAATACGGAGCCGCCGCCGCGCACCTCAGCCGGAAGCCCGCCGCCGCGCTTCCGCTGCCGCCGCGCGCGCTCCAGCGCGCGTGGGTGCGCACTGTAAACAACGCCTCCGGGATACACGCTACACCAGGTTGTGTGAAACAGTGACTTTCACACTGCCTACTCCTGAGAGACCGTTTACAAGCATCTTTGCACTCTAGCTGGGGGCTGGAAGTTGACTACACACCATCTGTCGAATACGATCCACATGGCACAGAGTGAATGAATGATTATTTCTGGGAGTAGAAAGCACTCTTAACTTACCATGGTGCATTGGAACTGCAGGAGCATGTGGGCATTTTACAACCGTATCAGGTTCAAGAATTTACAGGGCACACCAGGCCAAGGAAAGTATGTAAGTCCTTCATCTGTACCCCACACAGAAGTAGACATGTAGCCATTTGATGGTGACAGTCCCCACGGCTTTTGTCAAGGACTGACTAATAGGTAAAGGACTTCTGCCTGTCCCAGAGGCTTCTGGCTTCATCTGGTACAGTCTGCATTCTTCAGCCGGTCCTTTGTCTGCACCAGGCTTGCTCGGCTGCCTCTGCAGCTGGACTCCCTCTTCACTCTCAAACCTGTGGCCCACAGTGTCCGGACTCACGGCCACCACTTCCCCAGCTTCACCATTTCCGGTTAGTCCCCCATCAGAGGCTCCAGTCCTTGACAGGCTTGTTGGGAACTCTGGAAGTCCTTTTAACCCTTTGCAGGCATTCTGTAATATACACATATATCTATATAGAGATATATTTACTGTGCAACATGTAAGAGTAATTAAATTAGAATAAGGGGGCTGGAGAGATGGCTGAACGGTTAAGAGCACTGACTGCTCTTCCAGAGGACCGGGGTTCAATTCCCAGCACCCACATGGCAGCTAACAACTGTCTGTAGTTCCAGTTTAAAAAAAAAAAAAGATTAGAATAAAAAACTCATGTTGCCTCAGCCAGGACTGTCAAGGAAAGCAGGAGTATCTGGCAGATTGCTGCCATTGAAGATTTGTGAATTTGTGGTCAATAAAATGTGACATTGTGGAAAAACAGAAACTGTGTTTCTAACAGCAAGCTCACAACACTGCCTAAGCTCACACTTAAAAAAGTAGTGGAGCTCTTACCCTTTGTCAGTGCTATAGACTCCGGTGAAACTTCACTGTACCCTCCCATAAACGGGGTTAGCTATCATCTCCCTAGACTTCTCCTATGGCAGACAGGCTTCCTGCCCCTGGAATCTCTAAGCAAATAAGGTGCCTGAGGAACATCAAATTTGCATGTAGGGTGTGTGAAGGCTCTTAGGGAAAATGGACTGACTGTGTTTGCAGGCTCAAAGCCCCACACCCTCTTTTTAAACAAAGGCAGATCCTGCCCAGAGACTGCATAGGCCTCCGGTGGCCAGCTGTACTGAGGACTCTTGTCTGCTTCCAGCCCTTCTACCCTGGGAGGCAAGGCTGAGTGACTGCCACAGCTCAGGCGGGGACCTGATTGTGCTCTTGCTGAGAAGAGGCTTGAGCTCATGGGCAGGCTGTGACCTCTGAGGTTTCCTCTGGAAGCAACTGTACCAGGTAGGCTGGGTGACCCCCCTCCTAGATGCTTGGACCACAGAGACAGCAGAAAGGAGGCGGACTCCAGAAATTTAAGCCAGCACTGGGGTTCCACACTCTGAACTATAAGTCCTAGACCAGGAACAAGTTCTCAGTATGACGCTGAATAGAGTCCCTTGTCCTAAGGAGTGAGCATTCCATTACTGGGGTCTCTGGTTGGGACTTCTTTGTCCTTATTCCCTGTCCTATCCATCAAGTGACATAAGCTCCAGAAACTTTGTTCCACCCTGTGATCCTCAGTCATTCACTGCTGGGGTCCCCACATTATAATGCTGAGTCTTGGCAGGAGCAGCTCTGCCCACCTGAACAGCAACCCTGCTCCCATCTACCTCTTTTGGGGCCACAGGTCACAGGCTGCCTGGAGACCCCTTAGGTCTCCCTATGGGAATGTGCTCTGTCTTGCTGGAGAGCCCTGGGATCCTGACAACAAGTTTTCCAGAATTACTGCGAAGGAAGATGGCCTTAAAGGGCGTTGTCCATCCTTCATGGCCCAGATGGCCCTCCTATGGCCGAGGGAAGGAAGCTGCAAGGGGAAAGGGGTCTGCATGACAATCTCATGCTGTGGCATTGTGCTACACGGGCACTTAGGGATGAATGAATGGGTGGGTAGGTGGATGCATACTACACTAGGTTCCTAGATGCTCTTCAGTGACGGCTCTCATCTGCCGCTAGTATTTCAGGATGTGGGGATCCTTACATGCTCACATTAGGACAATGCCACCTGGCCCTGGCAGAGCCCATGCCGACTTCTGTGGGTCAGTCTCCTCACCTGTAAGATAGGCTTGCGGCAGGCTCTGCCACAGTATCAGGGCTGGCTCTCACTGATGTTTTCTCACCACTCCGTCCTCTCTGGCTACCCTGGCTTTCACGAGACCCAGGAGTGAGATGCTGCGGAGACGAGCCCAGGAAGAAGACAATGTGGTGTTGATCGACATGGCCTCCCTCGAATCAGGGAATGGGTCCTCTTATGGAAGCACAGCCCATGCCTCAGAGGTACCCACAAACTTGGGGGTAGTGATGGGCGTGGTGAAAGTGTCCTTCTTCACCCTCCCTAGGCTCTGGGCCATGAGGCTCCAGTGTGGAGGTTTTGAGAGTCACAACCTGAGCTCTCTCACCTTTGACCGAGAGCCCTTGAGTGGGTACAGCATCCATGCCCCTCCAACCCTGGATAACAAGGGGATAGATGCCTTCTTTTTTTTTAAAAAAAAAAAAAAAACTTTATTTATTTATTATTTATTTATTTGCCTTGGTGTTTGCCTGGAACTGGAACTACAGACAGTTGTTAGCTGCCATGTGGGTGCTGGGAATCAAACCCGGGTCCTCTGGAAGAGCAGGCGGTGCTCTCAACCGCTGAGCCATCTCTCCAGCCCCGATAGATGCCTTCTTGATACATGATCAGGCCGTCACTCACTTCTCTCAAATGTGGAGGGACAAGAGGAAATCCTATTAGATAAGAGACTGGGGGGGGGCAAAGATAAGACCAAGGTGGGATCTAGTCCCTCTCTGCCAGAACCACTGTGAACGGGAGAAAACCAGGCCACCGTGAGGGCTGGGAATATGGTGAGTCACCCATGAATCCTCATGAATCCTGATGCTCGCCAAGGCTGCAGATGCCAGAAGACAGATATCAAATACATAGTAACCACACCCTGGATGTTTTTACTTTCTCTTCTGGGAATGAAAAAGTGCTTGTGACCTAGCCTCTCCTCAGAAAAGCAACTCATGAAGAGAGCCCGCTCCTGCTAGAAGAAAAAGCATTATAGTCAGGGTCATGTGATGAGCACTGTAGTCAGGGTCATATCCTGGCTGGATGGGCAGAGGGGCTAGGGGTGGGGCAGCTGGTTAAGGTTAAGTGTGTGTTAACAGATGGTTAGAGAAAGGAACAAGAGAAGTTAGGCTTGGGATGAGGGTCAGTCCTCAAGAGACAGGTAGAGGCCTCTACAAAGGAAGACAGAGAGCATCTTAGTCTACACAGCTTCCTTTGGCCTCTGTTGAGCTACTTTGCAACTAAGGCATAGGGAGACATTGGTCTCCTGAACAAAACCAAGAAGGCAACCAGCCCTTTGCCCCTTGGACGGACAGAGTCCCTCTAGGGGCCATTTCTGGCCTTCTTACCCTAGCCTTTCTGTTGGAAAGGCCACTCACATCCCAAGTAGGCCGGGAGCACTGTGGGTCCTGGTCTTCGATGCCACACTGGGGTCCCTGGTCCTTCCCTAGGGCTGTGCCAGTAATCTCAGGGTAAGTTCTCCTTTCTAATAGCCTGCCTCTGTACCATGAAATGAGACCCCCAGAAAGGAGAACACAGAGCCTTGCTCTCCAGAGGGAAAAAGGATTTAAGAAAAATTAGAAGGGTTCTATGGTCTAGTTGCTCTGACTGGTCCTCAAGGCTACCCTGGGGGCTGTATGGCTTCCCTTCCATTTATGGAGACTGGGAAAGGCATTCAGCACAGACCTGACTGACCATGGTTTGCGCCAGCTTGGTCCTTGTCACAGACCTGGCGAAGCGCTGAGACCAGCAGAGGCTGGAGGGTAAGCTGAGCACAGGGGAAGCTCGACACTACCCTTCTAGTTCTGCCGTTCAGCAGTCCGTCTCCCCGGCAGCTCCCAGCTCCTCTGCATGTCCGTCTGTTAGCAGGGCCAGTGCAGACACAGATGAGAGGAAAGGCCAAGGAAGGAAAGGAGGAAGGGGAAGAAAGAGATGAGAAGAGGTAGGAAGAATTAGGTGAGGATGAAGAGGGTGCAAGGCAGAGACAGGAAGAAACACAGGAAGAGGCAGAAGAGTGGTTTCTCAACCTATGGGTCACGACCCCTTCAGTTCTCAGCATCACAAGGGTTGTGCATCAGAATCTTGAATGTCAGTTATTTACATTACAAGTCACGACCATAGCAAATTTTCGGTTATAAAGTAACAATGAAAATAAGTTTATGGCTGGGGGTTCACCACAACGTGCTAAACTGTATTAAAGAGTTGTAGCATTAGGAAGGCTGAGAACCACTGAGGTAGAAGGGGCGGGGTGAGTCACCCTGATGCTTGGGTGCTTAAGGTGTTCTTCTTCCCGTAGGCGGGTAAACAGCAGGTGGTCCCCAGCACAGTTGGGAGTTCTGCCAAAGCCCCGATTGGTAAGCCATCTGTACTCCATCCTGGGTGGGGCCACAAATGGGGTGCTCCGGGTGGCAACAGGAAGCCTGGCTTGGATCACTCAATAAGCAGGCCTCCCGTGATATCTATCCCGTGTTCTGGGGACAATCTGTAGGGCGGAGGGTGAGGTGAGAGCTAGCTGCCTACTGAGCAAGCATTAGTCAGCGCATAGTAGGAAAGGAAGGAAAAACCCATGTCGCCTGCTCCAGCCATCGGACAGACTGTTCCCATCTCCTGGGGTCCAGCCATAAATTCTGGTCATCTCAGAGTCCTTTCTCTTGCACCCACATTTTTCTACCTCTAAATTTTCTCAGGTCCACTTCTACCATCCCCCTAGCCCAGGGTTTCCATCTGCCAAAGTCACCTTCATTTCTTTTTTTTTTTAAAAAAAAAACTTTATTATTTATTTATTTGCCTTGGTGTTTGCCTGGAACTGGAACTACAGACAGTTGTTAGCTGCCATGTGGGTGCTGGGAATCGAACCTGGGTCCTCTGGAAGAGCAGACGGTGCTCTTAACCGCTGAGCCATCTCTCCAGCCCCAGTCATCTTCATTTCGTGGTGGGACCCACACAGGTTCCATCTGGGGTCAAGGGCCCACACTCCCCATCAGCACCAAAGGGACAGTAGACAGCAAACACACACACTGCTGGAGGGGATGTAAGATACACAGAAAACATTAACGTCTCCACAGAAAATGAGCGCACCTTCGCATGAGACCCAGCAATTCTCTCTGCCCGTGGCCAAGGGAGGTAAAGGTTGATATTGCTGGGCTTTTTTTTTTTTTTTTTTTTTTTTTATGTAAATGTTTACTCAGTAGGATTGAGCAGCCACTAAGTCCCATACCATAAAACATACCTCTACAGGGCAGACCTAGGGAGGCAGTGCAGGGCCACAACTGTTATGATAACGCGCAGACATTGTATGGCATCAGATGGTGATGGATGGGGGGCCTTGCCCCATGTGTCTTGGTGGAAGGTGATGTGGCAAGAGATACTTAGACTGGGCCTGTGTGGAGAGACTTTATTATTATGGAAAGAGGGAGAAGAGATAGATGGATAGAAAGAGAGATAGAGAAAGAGAGAGGGAGGCTCAGGGTTTGAGGAGCAGGCCCTCTGGCAGATTGGGGAGAAGGAAAGCTGAAATGGGAGGGGTCAAAGGTGGGATCCTTAAAGGGAGCGTGACGTCAGAACTCAGGGCGGGGCCAGGCTAATTGCCATCAGCCAGGTGTGGCTTCAGGGGCTAGGACTGTTAGCTTTTTGCATGTGGGAAGAGACACACACACACACTCACTGCCAGGTGCCACACGAGAGTTTGTTTTAGGGAGCTCAGGTACCCAGAGACGGACAGGAGAGAGAAAGACAGAGGAAGAGGAGAGAGAAAGAGAGAAGAGACCAGCCTCCATGTGTTGTTTCCTTTCAAGAGAGCAGGTGGGCACAGCTCTACATAGCCACGTCTGGGGGTCTGCCCTTTGTGCTCTGCAGGCACCATGTTGGGGGTGGGGAGCATTCTTTTCCCACGGGAGCTCTGTGACTGCTGCCAGGAATTCTTGCATCTCACCCTGCCAGGAACACTTACAAAGACAGAAGACTGACAACCGTGTTTAAGTTTTGGTCTGCCATTAGTGCCCTGTATTCTTATTGGGGAAAGCATAATTCTGTCAGGTGAACAAGAGGAGCCTGCGGTAACAATTATTAATTGTGGCAATATCTTTGCAGTATAAATATCCCATGTGCCTAAGCGGCCACACTTATAGTTCCCTGTCTCAATGCTTAAAATGCCTGAAGTGTATCCCAGGGCCAGGACCTGAAAGACAATTAAGGATGACAGTGTATGTAACTGCATAAGCCTGAGGGGTGTGCAAGCTAACTAAATCTCTCTTGGGAGTCAACAGCTCTTCATTTGGCTTCAGCCCCAGTCAGCCAGGGGCTTCAGTAAAGAGTTCCCGTTCATCTCTAAGCGTGTTCATGGTCGCTCACTGCGAAGGTGAATTGTTTCTATAACATTGTCTCACTATGGGTTGGGTGTGTATTTTTCTAGTGACTAATGATGGTGACTGTCTTGTGTCAATTGAACTATTCATATCTTTAGACAAATTTCTCTTCACATTCTTGCCCATTTGTAAGTTGTGTGTGTCTGTGTCTGTCTGTCTGTGTGGTTGTTAGATTATAAAAGTCCTCTAAATTACAAATACAAGTCTCTATCAGAAGTACGTTTTGCAAGTATTTTCTCCTATCCTCCGTGTGGCCTTCAACTTTTTGATGGTGTCCTCTGATAAAATTTATCTTATCAGTTTTGTTCTATTGTTGTGATTTTGCTTGATCCAAAAAAATCACACCTAACAGGTTTCTTTAGGAGTTTGGGACCTAGACTGTGGGAACCAAGCTTCAGAAGAAATCTCAGGAGGATACACCCAGTCCCTGCCCAGCCTCTGTTCCTGATCTGCATTGCACACTTGCCTGCCCTCCAGCCTGAACTACAGCTAAGGATAAGACTGGGCAAGAGCCACAGAGAAGCCCATCACAGCCCTGTGGCCCTGCTAAGAGCCCAGCAGCCCTGCCCTGGGCCTGCATTCCATTAGCCCACACTCGTTGCCTTTGTCTCCATTGATCGCAGCAGATTTTGTTCTTGTTTGGGAAGAAGACCTAAGGAACCAAGAGATTCCCACCCAGGACAAAGCAGACACACATGAGATCTGGAGAGAGACCTTTCTGGAAAACCTTCGTCTGGCTGGCCTGAATATAGTCAAGGTACATGGTGGTAGAAGGACTCTATAAATTCTGCATGACTTTGCCCTGCAAGCCCAAGGGCTTACTATCAAAAGATAAAAAGCAAACAAGGCCCAGGGTCCTGCTGGATAGCCACCCTTTCTGTGCTTGGGAGCCACATGGATCCACCCTAAAGCGCTAGGCTCACTCACCACAGAGGCTAAAGCCCTTAGGGCGGTTGATAAAACTGCCTTAATCTTGGCTAGCCTTTGACTACCTCCAGCTTTTGTAAGCATGTGTCATTTGCAATCACTGTTGGTGTTTATAGGATTTAGCAGCTTCAAAGGTCCACTTGTGTGTTTTATATATAGTACCGATTAGAATGATTCCAGGGAGCAAGAGAAAATAGATTAGTGATGTAAGCACTGGGCAGGCAACGGGGGATTCTCAGGATAAGAGGGTGTGCAGAGCTCTCTCTTGTCCCCAAGCTCTTCATTGCCAGATCTTTATATACATATTCTTCATCCTCTGCCATCTCGGCCACCTTCCTCTGACCCCAGAAGAGCTGTTGTCATCAAAGTCCCAACCATAAGAATCAGTTGTGAGGTGTCTGTTAATCATGTCACTCAGCACTCAGCTTGCTTTGTCTGTTCGGCTTTCATCAGTAGAATCTTGCTTCTTCCATTTTATTTTTATTTTTTTTAAAGATTTATTTATTTATTATGTATACAGTATACAGAAGAGGGCACCAGATGTTATCATAGATGGTTATGAGCCACCATATGGTTGCTGGGAATTGAACTCAGGACCTCTGGAAGAACAGTCAGTGCTCTTAACCTCTGAGCCATCTCTCTAGCCCCACTTCTTCCATTTTATGTGGCCTGTGAGGCTCTCCTGAATAGTGGATGCTGTCCAGCCTTGCTGTGGGCTGGTGGGTGGATGTTATTCCCACCTGAGGGCCCCAATGACAGATACCTGTTGTCAGTCATCTTAGAGTGGCTGTTATATTGCATTTCTCCTAGGAGCAGAGTTGATGACAACTGAGATCTATAATTGTGACCACACCCTTTTCTCGATTGTTGGCCCAATTTGCGATGCCATCTAGGGGTGAGCCAGCACCGCCTTGCTCTGAATATTCTCAACATGTTGCATCTTCATAAGTTAGCCAATACACAGCTGTACCTCACCCTAGTTTTTATTTTCTCTCATTTCTAAAGAAGTTGTACATTTTAAAAAATTATTTATTTATTATGTATACAGTATACAGAAGAGGGTACCAGATCTCATTATAGATGGTTGTGAGCCACCATGTGGATGTTGGGAATTGAACTGGGGACCTCTGGAAGAACAGCCAGTGCTTTTAACAGTCAGGCTGAGCCATCTTTCCAGCCCAAGGTTGTAAATTTTTACACAGTTATATATTTCCATTGAGTTTCTCTTTGACTTACGATTGGGACACCTTCTCCCAACCATAACCCAGCTGAATCCAGTATCTAAACCTGGGTAAAATTAAAAATGTGTTAAATGCATTTATAGTACCAAACGCCCCAGCTTAGCTATGCTCAGGGCAGATGCTCCCCTTGGGAGCACAGGGTAGACCAAGAAGAGATCAGAGAGAATGAGACCATATACTTCTAGCCTGGAAAATACCAAAATCTAAGGTCTAGTGTGCACATATGCATATTACTGCTAGCAACATGTCCTAAAATAAGAAGAAATCCAGAGTAGAACCATCTAAGTCTGGGAGCAGTTGGAAGCCAGCCACCTTTTTGTGCCATTTTTTCTTTTCTGTTGGGTCATTTGCCTACTCAGTTGTGTAGGAGCTCCTTTGTTCTAGACATGTAGATTGCTGGTCACGTGTGTCACTCTTTTTTTTTTTTAATACTTTTATTTATTTATTTATTTGCCTTGGTGTTTGCCTGGAACTGGAACTACAGACAGTTGTTAGCTGCCATGTGGGTGCTGGGAATCGAACCCGGGTCCTCTGGAAGAGCAGACGGTGCTCTTAACCGCTGAGCCATCTCTCCAGCCCCGAGTTTTGTTTGTTTTAACTGACTGAAGAGCTACTCTTGCCTCTGTCCTAGTCACTGTCCTATCGCTGGGAAGAAACTCCATGGCCAAGGCGACTCTGATGTTGATTCCGCACGCAGAGCAATCGAGTTGACTTACGTGTGCCACTCACGACAGAAGCCCTTTTTGCCAAGGCGACTCTGAAAGAAAGCATTTAGTTGGGGGCTTGCTTACAGTTTCAGAGTTAGTGCAGTATCATCATGGTGGGGAGCATGGTGACAGGCAAGTGTGCTGCTGGAGAAGTAGATAAGAGCTACATCCTGATCTATAGTCAGAGAGAGACAGACAGACAGACAGACAGGTAGGCAGACAGGTAGGCAGACAGACAGACAAGTAGGCAGGCAGGCAGGCAGACATATAGAATAGGCCTGGCATGGGCTTTTTGCATTTCA
The DNA here is from genome assembly GCA_004025045.1 of Sigmodon hispidus. Lineage (NCBI taxonomy): Eukaryota > Metazoa > Chordata > Mammalia > Rodentia > Cricetidae > Sigmodon > Sigmodon hispidus. The sequence goes on from PVIH01013409.1 coordinate 10,163, forward strand.
AAGCCCCCCTCCCCCCACAGACACATACACAAACTTCTTCCAACAAGTCCATACCTCCTAATCTGTCTAATCCTTTCAAAAAAGTTCCACTCCCTGGTCTAAGCATTCAAGTGTATGAGCCTGTGGGGGCCATTTTTATTCAAATCACTTCAGCCTCTGACCCAGGGTGTTCCATAAATTACACACACACACACACACACACACACACACACACACACACACCCCATCCCTCCCTCCATCCATCTATTGATCCATCATCTATTATCTACCTGCCCAACCACAACCTCCCCAAACACATTGTCCAAAGCCCCCTCAGGCTTGAGATTCCAATGCTCTCAGCTCTCAGCATGTCACAACCATCCAAGGATGCCCCAAATGACCAGCTTCATATCTGTCCCCAGGGTCAATATGTAGTTTTGCATGGACATTTGGAGAGACCAACCCCCAGATGGCTGAGATGTACAACAAGGGCTGAAAATCTCTGGAATGGTCTTTTAAAAATATGTCTGCACTCCACAGAGGCTCTTGTTCATGAGACCAAAAGTCTCACCCATCCCAGGGCTCTGGATATGTCTTGGCTAAGTCAGCATGGGCATCCAGTGTTACAAGATTTGGGGGAAGATGTAAAATTAACATTTCTTTTTTTTTTTAAACTTTATTTATTTATTATTTATTTATTTGCCTTGGTGTTTGCCTGGAACTGGAACTACAGACAGTTAGCTGCCATGTGGGTGCTGGGAATCGAACCCGGGTCCTCTGGAAGAGCAGACGGTGCTCTTAACCGCTGAGCCATCTCTCCAGCCCCAAAATTAACATTTCTAAACTAAGACAGCGATGACAAATCTAAGAATGGCTCAAACCACTTCATCTTGATGACTAAATAAGCTTATTGGGTTATCTAGGCAGTGACCATGAACTAGAAACTACATGTACCCAAGTCACCATCCACCTATCAGGCTTCTATTCTTTGTGGCTCTAAGTCTATAGCAGAATTAGTGTAAACCTGGACTTACAGTACTACCTAGAGCAAAATCAGCAGTGGCGGCAGCTCAAACAGCATAAGGCACAGACAAAACCCGAGTTGGGGAAGCTTTTTTTATTTTTATTTTATGTGCATTGATGTTTTTGCCTTCATGTATGTGATGGATGGTGTCAGATTCTCCTGGAACTGGAGTCCTAGACAGTTGTGAGCTGCCATGTGGGTGCTGGGAATTGAACCCGGGTCCTTTGGAGGAGCAGTCAGTGCTCTTCACTGCTGAGTCATCTCTCCAGCCCCAGAGCTTTATTTATTTAACAGCTTCTTTTCTTTTTAAAAAAGATTTAGTATGTATACAGTGTTCTGCCTGCCTGCCAGAAGAAAGCACCAGATCTCATTATAGATGGTTGTGAGCCACCATGTGGTTGCTGGGAATTGAACTCAGAACTCCTGGAAGAATAGCCAGTGCTCTTAACCTCTGAACCATCTCTCCAGCTCCTGAAGCTTTATTCTTATGTGTGATTTGTACTTGTACTTGTCAGGGATTCTGCTGGTCTCAGTAAATTGTATCCAACCACAAGGACGGCTTGTTTTGCTATAGCTTGACACAAAGCTAAATGGAGGCTTACTGCAAAATGGAGTTTCTCTCTCTAGATGTAGAGATCTAGTTTCATTACACTTTTGAACAGACAGTAGTGCCCCCTGTCTGTGCACACAGGGGTGTACATATTTACTTACATATGTGGAGAACCGTGTGAATCTCCAGGAGTTTGTCAAAGGGTAAAGCAGTCACTGAGCATTGTTAGGCAAAGCTGCAATTGCTGCCTTTTTAACCGAAAGATGTCCTATGTCAGTATGGTCTCTGAGAAGCTGTGCATGGGTCCCCAGACTTTGAGGAAGGTCCCTTTGGTTGTTATTACCACAAAGGAGATTGCAGAAATGTGCACTCTGTGTGGAAGAGGTGCTGTGCTGACAACCATAAGCTTTCTGAGATAGGCCTTGGAAATGAGCATTCCCACTGAGATGGTGTCTGGTCATTGGCTGTCCATCAGCACCAGGGCTATACCAGTGTTATCTCTTTCCTAAGTATGACTAGACATAGAGTACATAGTAACATCCTCAGGTCCTCATAGAAGCTTCTGGTGTCTGCCTGCAGCATGATGTCCCTGATGAGGCCATTGCAGTTCACTACATTCTCCTCAGAGCACCTTGGGCTGTACTCTGCTACTATGCAGAAGACCTGCGTCTGAAGCTGCCTCTGCAGGTATGGGGGATGTAAGGACAGAAGGAGAGGATGGGAGTCCCCACCCAGGTCTATATTTGATTGATCCCAATGTACTGGGCTTGGCTGCCAAAGCCATCACTCCCTGGAGCTGCTTCATTGGGGGACCTCTAGTTTCTTGTCCATTGTCACATGGAGGCTCAAAACACCCGCTGGGTGAACATGACAATACCCTGCACAACAGGCTCAAGAATTTAAAAACTGGGCAGTGTGGAGGGTAGTCAAGGGTGTAAGATGGTTGAGTTTCCTTCCTCCAGGCTGAGAACCCACAGCACCATCTGCTGAGGTAGCTCCAGCCTCATGTGCGCAGGGTGAAGGATGGCAGGCAGCCTCTGCATGCCCCCAGGATGAAGTCCCTGGGCTGCTCATAGTGGGCTTGTCCAGCATGGCAATGGAGTGAACAGAGAATCACTGTTCATTCTCTTTCATTCTCCAATGGCATGAGCAGCTCTGGTCCTCCACTTAACAAGCCAAGCAACTCTCAATCCTGAGTCCCTGAGAGGAAAAGGGTCTGCAGCAGGGCCAAGAGTAAGAGATGCTATTTCTCGCTGCTGAGACCTATTGACTAGAGTCCTCTTTGCAGATTCTGCCAGTTTCCTCCCCAGCTATGAAGATTTCCCTCTGAACAGTTTTCTTTCCAGGAGTTACCCAATCAGGCCTCTAACTGGTCGGCCAACCTTCTGGAGTGGCTGGGCATCCCCAATATCCTACTGGAGCATGTGCCGGACACACCTCCTGAATACTATTCCTGCCAGTTCAAAGCAAGCAAGCTGCAATGGTATGGCATTGCAGTCCTGATGAGCCCATCAGGACAGCCTTCTGTGGGACTAGACCCTATACAAATGAAGATGGATGTATGAATGACACCGTGAATGAATAGGATGGATGTGTGAATGAATTAACTAAACAAGCTTTTTCTCAAATGTTCTCCTCATCTGGGATTTTCAGAGAATACCATATGAATCCCAAATAAACAGCTAGGTATTGGTAAGTCTCATGCATTAGTCAGGATAAGGTGGCCATCCTGTGGGACAAGCATGCTCCAAATCTTAGGAATGAATCCACAAGGTCCAAGTCACAATCCATCTCTGTTCCTATAACAAAATACCCAAATATGAGTACTCTGTTGAGAAGAGTTGGAGGCCGAGGAAATGGCTTAATAAGCCAAAATACTTGTCATGGAAGCCTGACCATGGGAATTCAATCTGTGGAACCCACCCAAAAAAACAGATGTGATGGTGCACATCTGTAATTCCAGGACTGTACTCAATAGGTTTCTCTGTCCCCTCCAGCCAGTCCCATAGCTGACTTGTGAAATAATTGACTTGGAGGCTTAATATTATAGTAACTGCTGAACCAGTAGTAGCTCAAGTATATTACCAACTAGCTCTTACACTTAAATCGGCTCACAATTCTTACCTATGTTTAGATATCTATGCATGCCTTGGTACCTTTTCTCAGTGCATCCTTCTTCCCGTCTTGGTACCTTTTCTCAGTGCATCCTTCTTCCCGTCTTGGTACCTTTTCTCAGTGCATCCTTCTTCCCGCCTTGGTACCTTTTCTCAGTGCATCCTTCTTCCCGTCTTGGTACCTTTTCTCAATGCATCCTTCTTCCCGCCTTGGTACCTTTTCTCAATGCATCCTTCTTCCCGCCTTGGTACCTTTTCTCAATGCATCCTTCTTCCCGCCTTGGTACCTTTTCTCAATGCATCCTTCTTCCCGCCTTGGTACCTTTTCTCAGTGCATCATTCTTCCCGTCTTGGTACCTTTTCTCAGTGCATCATTCTTCCCGTCTTGGTACCTTTTCTCAGTGCATCCTTCTTCCCGTCTTGCTTCCTCTGCGGTTGGTTGGTTGGTGACTTTTCTTTCCCTTTCCTCCTCCCAGAACTCTACTCTGGTTGCTCCACCTCTACCTCCTGCCTGGCTAATGACCAATCAGGGTTTTATTAAACCAATACGCATAACAAATCTTTACAGTGTACAAGAGCATTATCTCACACTGAATCGGAGGCTAAAACAGAATGCCCTGAAGCTCCCAGGCCAGCAAGCCTGGAGTATCTCGTGAAGCAGAAACTAGAGACACCCTGTTTCACAAAGGTCCCTCGGTCCTGGGATATCTCCACTTACACTGGAATGTGCACACGTGTCATATGTACATCACACACACACACACACACACACACACACACAATGTTTGGGAGCTGAAAGTTCAGTATTGGTGGCTGGTCATCCTCTGGCTAGACATAGCAACTGTAACACAGCACAACAGAGACAAAAAAGGAGCTAGCTATGCCCAGAAAGGCAGACAGAGTTGTCTATCTTTGATAACTGAATTTCTTCTGAGACCAGAATTAGTCCCCAACCCCCTCCTCTGTGCCTTCAGTCCTCTTTTTAAGATTTATTTATTTATTATGTATACAGTATACAGAAGAGGGCACCAGATGTCATCATAGATGGTTATGAGCCACCATATGGTTGCTGGGAATTGAACCCGAGTCCTCTGGAAGAACAGTCAGTGTTCTTAACCTCTGAGCCATCTCTCCAGCCCCACTTCCAGTCCTTCTTTACAAGCTTCAGGGCCGGCCCAATAAAGGCTTCTTAGTGGGCCTAACATTCTGCTCAGGGCCCTGACCTCTATCCCCTGCCTCACCGTGGTGTGTGTGTGTGTGTGTGTGTGTGTGTGTGTGTGGTGCATAACACGTGTTGTGGCCCCCATCTGAGGAAAAGAAAAGGCAAAGGTGAGAACTGGGTTTATCTGGCGTAGTGGTTGTCCTTGGCCTCTGCGCAGGCTCCGTGTGCACATTCTCTTCTCTGCCATGTCTGCTCCTGTGTCTTCACTTCTGCATGTGTGGCAAAAATTCCCATATTCTCACACCTCTAAACTTTTCTCACCTCTGCAGGTTTCTTGGAAGTGACAACCAGGATACCTTCTTCACCAGTACCAAGAGGCACCAGATTGTGAGTGGAATGTCATCTACTGCAGACTTGAATCTGACTAGGCTCAGGAAGGCCTGACATATCCCAACCATCAACTCTGAGGTCTTCAAAGCCACCATAAAGCTCCTTGTCACCAGAGGGTGATCAGGACATGTCCCTGATCTTGTTTCATAGAGGGAAGAGATGGCCTGGTTGCAGGGAAGTGAGGGTGGGGCATGGCCAGACAGCACTGAATCAAGTGGAAGCTAGCTCTCTCTATCTGGTACCCCTGTAAAACCTAAGGCCCAGAACAATGCATGTGTATGGACCTCTGGGACAGATAGCCAAGGCACCAGGCCCAAGTGAGGTGATCTTCTTGGCTAGCCAGAACAGACAAGGAATAGGTCTCAGTATACACTAAGATAATCTGTCAAAACAAGGCTACAGGAGCAGGTCTGAGGTACTAGGACAGTGTTCTCAACCTATGAGTCCTGACCCCTTCGGGGCTCAAATGACCCTTTTACATCAAGATCATCAGAAAACAGTTATTTACATTACCATTCATAACAGTAATAAATTACAGTTATGAAGTAGCAATGAAAATAATGTTATGTTTTGGGGTCACCACAACATGAGGAACTGTACTAAAGGATCACAGAATTAGGAAGATTGAGAACCACTGCACTAGGAGGTATACAGCATGTAGCCAGGAGGATCTAGACAAGCCTGAGCCATGCATGTATGGCCACCAAAGGCCGCTGCTACAGATACCCACCCTAGACAGGTATCCTAACAGAGCTAATACTTCTGGAACAGGGGTTCATGCAAGGCGTGCATGATTAGGCCCAGGTTCCATCCCAGGCTGGACTCTAAAAAGCTATGTAAGTAAAGGCCTCTGAGTTTGTAAAATGGGAGAATGACTATTAATTATCCCCACCAGTGTGGTCATGAATGTGTGGCTGTGACATAGGACCTGGGTTTCAAGACCTTGGAGACACTCCATCAATATCATTATCTGTCACTGGGGAGGGGCATAAGATGTCATCCAAGGTTTCAGTGCCAAGATGTGTCTCCCTACCGTGCAGTCATGATTAGTGATAGGTGCTATTCTCTAACCATCCCACAGCTGTTTGAAATCCTTGCCAAGACTCAATATGGCCACAAGAAGAAATGCTTCTTTGGGATTGATCAGCTGCTGGCAGAGGGTGTCTTCAGTGCAGCCTTCCCCTTGCATGATGTGAGTCTCAGGGCTAGGGATTGAGCTCAGGGGATGGAGTTCTCCAGGTGCTATGCCCACCCGACCTCGGGACTCTTGCTGTTTGTGACAGCTACCCTAGGGTCAGGAATACCAGGTGCACAGCCTGGTAATATGAAGTAGTGAGTGTTAGAGGCTGAAGGTTCAGCTTGGTCTCCTGCCCTGGCTTGGGGTTTCCGGTAAATATACCAGACCCCCACTCCAGGTACTAAAACTGGGTTTCTCATCTGGGCAGCATCTCTCACTGGGAAAGATAAGAAGGTCTCCAGAACCTTCTCCTTACCTAGAAGCTAGGCAATCTGAAGCAGAGGCAGAAAGACATTCACTAGAATAGCTGCCTGATGCTGTCCTGACATTCTATCCTGCTTATGCAGCCCATGTGTGGGTTACAATGTTACTCATGCCCCGGATTTTCTGTAGCCTTCTACCATACAAGGGACCTCTGAAGAGCAATTTCAAAAGGTCTCGAGTCATGTATACCCATGAAGTTAAATGAAATGAGTATAGAAATGTCAGGTACTCCCCCCAATACACACACTACACACACATCACAACACACACACATCATGACACACAGCACACACACATCACAACATATACAACACATACGCCTTGCAGTGACATTACCCTCCATGTCAACTGAGCTGGGGTGCATGAAGAGTGGCTTATAGCTTGGGTACCACACAGCACATGTGCGGGGCTGGATAATCCCACAGTGCTTTTGGTCAACCTGCACCCCAGTTACTCTCCTAGGCAGCTCTTCCAGTCATCCCCTGCCCTGGACACTCAGCAGTCCCAGGAATCAAGGGAACTCAACCTACATTTCTCTTCAGACACATCTTGGCCCATCCCTGAGTGTGATTATGTTTTTTCTTTATAACATCATCCCAGGCATCTGTGCCATTTGCCTGCACTGGAGGGTGCAATTGTGGGTCTGGGTCAGCAATGAAGTTCCCATTTCTAGAGATTTCCTGTGGGAGACTAAGGGACAGAGCTAAAGCATCATGGAGAAGCCTAGCCCAATGGCCTCTTATTTCCAGGGCCCATTCTCTGCAGTCCCAGAGAACTCAGAGGTCCTGGGTCTCACCCAGCGCCAAGTCTTATTCCAGCACTGGGCTCGCTGGGCAAAGTGGAACAAGTACCAGCCACTGGACCATGTGCGTAGGTACTTCGGGGAGAAGGTCGCTCTCTACTTCGCCTGGCTTGGTGAGTCTTGTCTTGTTGTGAGGTCTTCCTGTTATGGCAATCTGCCCTCTGGGATGATTCTACTGCCAGACTTAATTCCCCTGGTAATAAAACACACACTGTGTAGAAGATGGATTTTTCTTTGGGCTACCAGCTCATAAATAATGACACATTTTTAGAGGTATTATTATGAAAGCTTGGCCTTCGCTTAGGCTTGTCCCACTAGCTCTTATAATTTAAATTAACCCCATTTATTTTCGTCTGCATTCTATTGTGTGCCTCAGTACCTCATCTCTGTACTGCCCAAGCTGCTTCCTCCATGTCTGGCTGGTGACACTGCCTTCTTCTTCCCAGAATTCTCTTTCTACCCAGAAGTCCCGCCTATACCTCCTGCCTAGTTATTGGCTGTTCAGCTTTTTATTACACCAGTCACAACAATCCATTTTCACAGTGGACAAATATCTAACAACACTAGGCACTGCATTGGAAGCCCCTTAGTTTGGGGGGTCTTCTTGATCTCACTTATCACTCATTCTCTTTTGGGAAGCTCCCTCAGGAATGGCTACCATGAGGGACACCCCTATGGCGGAGTCTACTCCAAGACATTCTCTGCTTGTCTGAGTCCAGGCTGGGACCTCAGAGACTAGCTGCCCTCTCTGGGAACTGCCTTCTGACCCTCCTTCCCCATCCTGGGATTTGCCTTTCTTCTGTCCAGTATGGCTATGCTGGAGGATTTCCAGGGGCAGGCAAAAAAAGGACTCTTCATTTAGGCTTCAGACAGAGGATATTTTATGGGTGTCTTCCTGGCCTCATAGGGTTAGTAGGGACCAGGCTGACCCAACAACAGCAAGCAAGTATATGCAAATTTGATGGATGTGGGATACCTCAGGGGACCAGGGATGATGCCCTAGGTGGGTGTGGGTTAAGGGTGGGTCCAGAATGACCCACATCTCCATTGGGGCTGAAACTGTAATGCATCCTGTGCCTCTCAGGAAGACATCAGTGAGTTGTTTAGAGGTGAGCATGTGTTAGGGGACAGTATCAGGAGATAAAGCACCCAGTGGGATGGAGTCAAGGGGGTATGGCTACTAAGCCAACATGATGAGAGAGTCCAGAGTGGAGGGCAGTTGCTCAGAGTCAAGGGTAGTGGCCAGTGGAGACCCCAGGCCTCTCGATAGCCTTCCAGAGATTCTAGTTCACACTGAGCTAAGCCAGGGTCTCATAAAGTAAATATATCCCTAGGGCATACCGCTAACTGCTAGACCATTGGCATCTTCTCTGCAGGGTTTTACACAGGTTGGCTTCTGCCTGCAGCAGTGGTGGGCACAGTGGTATTCCTGGTGGGATGTTTCCTGGTGTTCTCAGACATACCAACGTAAGTGTCCTCTCACTTTAGCTCAAGGCTTCCTGTGCCTCATGACACAGGATGATAGGTTGTCAGGGGTGTCCCCAGGCTGGTACTGACACTCAACCTTTTGTGCTTAGAATTGTATAGGCATTCCTATAAAAAACAACTAGCTTTGTGTTTTATCTTACTGTGTAGCTGACAGTCCAAAAAGTTATCTTTATTATTGTTGCATAACTTTTTAAATAAATGTTGGCGGGGTTGGAGATGCAGCTCAGTTGATAGAGTGCCCACCTAGCATGCATGGGATGTTAGCTTTGGTCCCCAGCACTTCACAAACCAGATGTGGTGGTGCACACCTGCAATCCCAGCACTTGGGAGATGGAGATCAGAACATCAGAAACTCAAGGAATCCTCAGCTACATAGCAAGTTCAAGACCAGCCTGGGATGCATGAGACCCTATCTCAGAAAATAGAACACTAGTTGAATGTTCTAGGGCTGGAAGAACAGTGATGTATGAAGGTAAGGAGTGAGGCTGACCTGGCAGAGGATACAGCTCTTCACTTCCTGGAACCACGTCTATACCCCACAGGCAGGAGCTGTGCCACAGTCCGGATGGAGTTGCCATGTGCCCGCTCTGCCCTGACTGTTCTTTCTGGATGCTGTCCAGTGCCTGCGCTCTGGCCCAGGTATGAAATGAGAGCTGGGGTCAGGGTGCTTAGAGGTGGCAGCTCCTGTAGGTCCTGGCTCTGTCTGTGAAGTCAGAACCCTCAGTGAGTTCTGTCAGCTCTATCGGCATTCAGGTTCGGTCTGGTACGTCTCACAAATGACTGCCAAGAGAGTCACAGAGTAGCTTTACCACTGTACTTGTTAGATGTGGTTGTCTTAATTTGTTTTCTACTGCTGTCATAAATCATCACAAACAAAAGCAGCGTGAGGAGGAAAGGATTTATTTGGTTTACGTGATCTGATCATAGCCAATCATGAAGAGAAGTCAGGACAGGAAGCTGGAGGCAGGAACTGAAGCAGAGGCCATGGAGGGATGCTGTTTACTGGCTTATTCACCAGACTCGTGTTCATCCTGCTTTCTTTTTTTTTTTTTTTTTACATTTCTTTTATGTGAATTGGTGTTTTGCCTGCACATATAACTGTGTAAGGGTGTCAGTTCTTGGAATTACAATTGTTAGCTGCCATGTGGATGCTGGGAATTGAACTCAGGTCCTCTGGAAGAACAGTCAGTGCTCTTAACCACTGAGCCATCTCTCCAGCCCCTGGGTGTGCTTCTTTTCCATGCATACCTTGGTACCCAGGATGGACTCATGCTCCCTTTGCTTCTGTCCCAGAAATCTTCCTGGGTGTGTCTTAGATGAACACTTAAGAGTCAGAGAACCAAGGCTGGAGAGATGGCTCAGTGGTTAAGAGCACTGGCTGCTCTTGCAGAGGACCTGGGTTCAATTCCCAGCACCCATATGGCAGTTCACAACTGTCTGTAACTCCAGTTCCAGGAGATCTGACACCCTCACACATAGAAGTGTGTAGGCAAAACACTAATACACATAAAATAGAAATAAATCATACTTAAAAAAGGAGAGAATCAGAAATTCAAGGTTACCCTCAGCTACATAGAAAGTTCAAGACCAGCCAGAGATACATGAGAGCTTTTCTCAAAAGACAAACAAAAATGTGCTGGGTCTGGCAGAGCAGTGAGGGGGTGAAGGCTGAATGCTGTGCTAGCTGGCAGGGCTGCTGCTCTGTCTCTACTTCCTGCTTCTGTCTGCATGGCCTGACCCTCGTGTGTTCCATCAGACATTCTTATGAGAAGAGCTGACAGTGGGGTTATGATCCCATCCAAGGCACTTTGCCCTGGAAATCCATACCTTTTTAATACTTTTTTTTATTTTATTTTATGTGAATTGGTGTTTTGCCTGCACGTATAACTATGTAAGGGTGTCAGATCTTGGAATTACAGACAGTTGTTAGCTGTCATGTGGATGCTGGGAATCGAACTCAGGTCCTCCAGGAGAACAGTCAGTGCTCTTAACTGCTGAGCCATCTCTCCAGCCGGAAATCCATACCTTAATTACAACTATAACACAAAGCCTCCTACTCCAAATAAGACTACATCAAGGGACACCTCCTCTGAGAGGCACCATCCAAACTTCCTGCCTACCTTGTATGCAGAAAGATATTCACCCTGTCTCAGCATCCTCCAATTTCGCCAACTCTGAAAAACAAAACTCTCCACTCAATGCTCTCAGCTCAGGCAAATCCAAGTCAGGCTGAGTGGGGCTGAGGGGGATGGAGAGACTGAGTAACTGGCTGGCGATGTGCTCAAACTGAGAGTCCTTGCCTGGCATTCATGAGAACCTGGGTTTGACCCCTCCTCCCCATAAACAAGGGTGGCAGTATGTCTGAGATAGAGGCCTGAGGATCAGGAATTTGAGGTCATCCTCAGTGACATGGTGAGTTTGAAGGTACTCAATAATAAAATAAAAATAAATAAGAGATGATTTCCAAGACAAGGAGAAACAGGGCCCTTGCAGCTCCTGAGCAGAACCCTTCTCCTTGTGTGTGTGTGTGTGAGGGCCTGTGGAAGGATCACCTGTCCTTGGGAATACTTGAGTCTCCCTCTCTCCTCCAGGCTGGGCGGCTCTTTGACCATGGCGGGACTGTTTTCTTCAGTTTGTTCATGGCCCTGTGGGCGGTGCTGCTTCTGGAGTACTGGAAGCGGAAAAATGCCACGTTGGCCTACCGCTGGGACTGCTCTGACTATGAGGACATTGAGGTAAGTGAGCTGGGCTGGGGGGCTTCTGGGAAGGGTCACACCCTACTGAGCACTGTTCTCTTTCAGGAGAGGCCTCGGCCCCAGTTCGCTGCTGCGGCTCCTATGACGGCCCTGAACCCCATCACTGGAGAAGACGAACCCTACTTTCCTGAGAAGCGCCGTGTACACCGAATGCTGGCTGGTTCTGTGGTTCTCCTGATGATGGTGCGGAAATCCCGACATGCTGCCATCCGCCTCTGCCTGTCTTTCTGAGCCACAGGGGTCATTCCACTCTTGACATCTCCTCCAGACATAAGACCCATACTATCCTCCTGAAAGGCTCCTATGCTCTGGGCCTTGGGGAAGGGCCTAAGCCCAGGGCCAAGTGATAGGCTTTCATAAGGAGTGTTTATGTGCATGTTTCATGAGGGGTTCTAGAAAAACTTCACCACGGAGGCCCAGAGCACCCATTAAACAAAGGAACTGATTCTAGAAATTAATGTGGGCACACTAATCTCTTTGGTATCTTGTAGCCAAAGACTGTTGAAAAGAACCCCAGCCCTTTTCAGGTACTATGAATCCCGCCTCTGGAAAGAGGTGGGTGACTGGGGTAGTTTTTCAGACTGTGTATAAGGAAACATATAGAAACTACCTGGCATCCTGACCTTCCAATCCTAACCTGCCTCACCTTTGGAGAATCCATGGGACACAGGCAGGCTGCAGGTGAAAGATCCCCAGAAAAGGAGCCTGTGGAGATGCTGTGGACCTAGAGGCCTATGTAGGCTTATGGTCTGAGGGTGTGGGTGCTGGGTCCTCAGCAGGGGGCTCAGGACTTTCCTGGTCCTGCAGGTGGCTGTGGTGATTATGTGCCTTGTGTCGATCATTCTGTACCGCGCCGTCATGGTCATCGTTGTGTCCCAGTCAGACAACGCCTTCCTTTCGGCCTGGGTGAGTCTCTGCTGCCTGCTCTTCTGGGGGCTCCCGACCCCTCTCCTATTCCTGCTCTTAACACCTGTTTCCTGCCAGGCTTCACGAATTGCCAGCTTCTCAGGGTCAGTGGTGAATCTTGTCTTCATCGTCATCCTTTCCAAGGTCTATGTGGTCCTGGCCCAGGTCCTAACAAGATGGGGTGAGTGCTGTCCAGTGCAATATGAACATGGACCGATGACCGTGAACCCGTCTTCCCCAGACAGCTGTCTGCTGCCTGTCTCCTGAGGAGGGCCTTGGGGGCAAAGGTTCAGGAGGGATACAGAACCAACGACACCTGCTTTCCCTGGGCAGGTTCCAACTTCCACCAACCCCCAATAATAGTATCTGCATATTATTAATCCATCTGATTAATAATATTGATCCACTGATAAGATCAGAGTCCTCGTGAGCTAATACTCACTGGAAATAACCCCATAGGTATGCTTTCATAATCTAATTTAACCTAGTCGCTTAGATAATCAAGGTTTACCGCCGCTTTAATCAACATGTTTTAGAAAAATTTAGAAATTATAAATTTAGGGCCGCCATATGCTGACCCTCTCCTTTAACGAAGTTCTTTAAAATACCTGGTTTTGGTGTGGTCTCATGGGAAAGGGCAGTGCACTGGAAACTGGCCCACTTAACCTAGGGAACTGAGTGAAAGCCCTGTATGCACAGAGATGCACCGGACACAGACCGAATTTGAGGATGCCTTCACCCTTAAGGTGTTCGTCTTTCAGTTTGTCAACTTCTACGCCTCACCTGTATATATTGCCTTCTTCAAGGGCAGGTAGGTGGCCACCCTCTGGGTTTGTCACCTCTTTCTGGTGTGCTCGGAGACAGGTAGCCAGGACAAAGGGCCGAGCAAGAATGATTTCATGGGCTCAGAGGGGACAAGGGGTCAAGTCTGTGTTTCTCCCAGGCCTTGAGGGTGGGAGACAGAGGAGACACATGGAATCTAGTCACTTACAGCCTCACAACTTGGATCCTGCTAGGTTTGTGGGATACCCAGGCAACTACCACACCTTGTTTGGAGTCCGAAATGAAGAGGTGAGTGTTCTGAGCATACACCCGGCCAGGGAGGGGATGGAGGCTGAGCTTTCTCCATACCCACTGGGGCCTTGATCTGATGCCTTTCTTTGTACGACCTTCCACCATTGTCCAAGTCAGAGGCCAGGCTTATAGCTGCTTCCTAGGACTCCAGGACTCTTGACAGCATCAGCCTCGGGTCCTGATTTACAACCACTGTCTAGAGAATACACACACCATGGGTCTTGGCCCTTCTCTGCTTTAATCTATATACACCTTAGAGGCATCTGAGCCCCCATGCACACCATGATCCCTGCTGGTTTCAGTGCCCCACAGCCTCATGGTCTGGGGTTCTCCCGTGGTTTCTCTCTTCCTTTACTACTGGTGTATTCTGCTTGGCTTTGGGACCTGGGGACTCTGGGAATCAAGAGACTCTGGCTTCTCAGATGTGTGGTGGCACATGGGGTCCTCTGGAGGTGACAGAGCTTCAATACACCAAAGCAAAAATACCAAGACGGAGTAAGAAATGGAGCCGATGTTGCTCAGACACTCAATTGTCTCTACACTTGCAGCCTTGTTAGCTAAGGGCCAAGCAGATTAACCACAGGTACAGGCGGTGTGGTGGGTACATTGGTGGTTATGGAGCTGGGTTTCTCAGCCCTGACTGGTCACTAAATCTTAAAGACTCTGCTCTTTCTAGAAGAGAAGGGAGACCTGAAATCTTCCCAGGGTCTGGGCCATGATCTCAGCTTACTGTAAGGCAGCCCACCTCCCTAAGAGAAGCTGTCCACCTTACATCAGGGGAAGGAATTTGGGGGAGAGGCAGAGCAGCTGGGCCCCTATGTCAGGAGCATGACTGTGGCTGCTGTACCATATTAGATAGTTTTCAGCTCTTAGTGAGCTGTCCCATTCAGCCTGGCTTAGGTAAGAAAAAGGCTGCCGCATGCTCTTGCATTGAAATTATTTGAGACTCTGTGGTTCAAGAATGGCTGGATCCAGGTGCTGCCCTCAGCACTGGCTGAATTGTCAAGGTTTTCCCACCTTGGGAGGATGGCATCGCACAGTGTGGCCGAGTTTCCCAGGCATGGTATACATTCTTAGAAACTCCTTGGGTCTGACTCTTTACTGACTACATCTTGGGCATCCCCTGGAGCCTATGACTACAGTTGGCTGAAGAAATAAATATAGGCACAAACTACAGCCACCTAGTGACTGTTCCCATACATAAATGAAGTGAGGTAGAAAGAGCCGATCTCTGCGAATCTCAAGGTACTGCACACTTATGGGAGGTGGGGGTAGAGAAGCCATCTTTGAGGCAGAAAGCTAGGGAGTGTGTGTCTGGTCCCTCCCCACAGCTAACTTCAAGTTGTGCTGCTGCAGTGTGCGGCTGGAGGCTGTCTCATTGAACTGGCACAGGAACTCCTGGTCATCATGGTGGGCAAGCAGATCATCAACAATGTGCAAGAGGTCCTGGTCCCGTAAGTCACCTCCACCCTGCCCTGGCAGCTCCTGGGGACCAGGGTTTTCTCAGAGTGCTAGAAGAATAAAAAGGGAGGCAGGACCTGCCACACCCCCAGACCTCTGTGTCATATGTGAGTTTCCCAACAGTCTCTCCCATCTGTTGTTCTGGTTGGAGCGTTGGGGAGCCTGTCACCAGCATTGCCTCTGGACAGCAGTCAGGGGAGGCCTGGCTTCCTCAACAGGAGGCCATACAGGCCAGTATGCATTTCCTATCAGCAACAAAACCAGCATGAGAAGGTAGGCAAGGGCAGGCCTTGGGCCTCAGGCCTGAATCCCTAGACTCACGCATGTTTCAGGTTCTCTTGTTGAAGACCAGCTCCCCAACCCTGTCCCACAAGTTGGAACTGTGGCCTTCCTCACAGGCTGGAGCGCTCCAAAGAGTCTGCCCAGGGATAGTCTCCTACCCAAAGTCACACCAACACAGAGGCCGCTACCACTTCCAAAAGGCAGAGTTTACCCTGACACTTCAACCATAGCAGTCCCTCTCTGGGAGCATTCTAACGTCTCTGGCCCTCAGAGGGATGAGGAAGTACAGGGTGAGGCTCAACGTCTAGCAGGTTGCAGGTTGTGTGAGGAAGTCAATAGAGGCCCGTGTCACCATGCAATCTGATAAACAACACGTGTTCTACGTCTGATAGAACCTCTGACAAAGCCACATATACACAGGACTGATACAGGCCTCCCAGGTGAGATGCAGCCATAGCTATGTGGCCCCAGTATGATGAGGCCAACACACCTGGCCCCATGGCCTCTTCTTTCCTGGGACTCAGCTGTTCCCCTCACTAGCTCTTTCCTAGCCTTGCTGTGGTTCAAACCTCCATAGACTCTAGGGAGCTGGGTTGACTTTCTTGAGGACCCAGCGGGGAACCAGAGGGACAAACTGAATCATGTCCCATAGAAGGGGCCCAGGGCCCTTAGACAAGTCCGACTAGGAACTATAGGCTCTTGCCTTGCCCAACCTTGCCCATCCAGGGTGCATGGCCTCTCAAACTAGCTCAGTCATTAGCTGATGTTGGAACAGCCATACCATCTTCCAATTTCTAACTGCAGAAAGCTGAAGGCCTGCTGGCAGAAGCTGTACTCCAGGAGAAGGCGAAGGCAGGCTGGCATGGGGGCACACCCAGCACCATGGGAGGCTGACTACAAGTTACTGCCTTGTGAGGGGCTGTTCCATGAGTACCTTGAAATGGGTAAGACCCATAATACAGCTACACTGCCCCTGGCCTATCCTGAAATACAATGTGTCATTGGGAGGTGGGGGAGACACAAAGGGCCTTGGGAGTCAGGCCTATAGATACCTGGAGATGAGGTGGCTGCAGAGCAGGGGGTGGGAGGGAGTTTTGGGGATGCCTGGGCGCTGAGGCTGTGTATTAGGGAAAGCAGATCCTGGGGCAGAGCCAAGATTCTCCAACATGTGAAGGTATGTCCACCTGGGCCATGTCAGCCTGGAGGACTGATTTCCTCCCTTAGTTGTGAAACTACCAAGTGGTAACCCTTACTTACCCATGGCTTGAGGGGTGTGATGGTTTTGAGGGTGGGGTTTTGCCTGACTAACACAAGGGAGATCTGGCACAGTCATAACTTTATGAGCAGAGGGTCTCAGCAGAACACATGACTGAGTTGCCTGGCAACCAAAGTATAACCAGTAGCAGTTGCAGGATCATTCTGTGGATAAAAAACAGGGTGGGCTACAGGGAGCAGTTGATATTATGTATCCTCATGCTCTGCACAGTGGCATCTGAAGACCTCACTAGCAATTTTACAGAAGATCCGTGCTACTCTTGGAGGTAATTGGGAGGATAGTTCTAAAGTCAGAGGCAGGTTTTGCTCTCCTTCCTGACATCAAGAGTCTTGGACTTCAAGTGTACTTGGTGGTCAAGGCCATCCAGGAGGACCAAGATCAGAGCGGTGCAGATCAGGGCTCCAGGGGAAGAAATAGGGTGTAATCAGCAGTTTGGTACTTTGATGGGCAAGCTGGGCTTCCTTATCCCGTTCACGCCCACGGTGGGCTGAGGGGTTTACCAGCTCCAGCCAGCTGCTACTCCTGTTCCTCAGTGCTGCAGTTTGGATTCGTCACCATCTTCGTGGCCGCCTGCCCGCTGGCACCGCTTTTTGCCCTGCTCAACAACTGGGTGGAGATCCGCCTGGACGCTCGCAAGTTCGTATGCGATTACCGGCGCCCGGTGGCCGAGCGCGCCCAGGACATCGGCATCTGGTTCCACATTCTAGCGGGCCTTACACACCTTGCGGTCATCAGCAACGTGAGCGCCCTGGGCCGCCTGCTGGGTGCTGCGGTGGTGGCTCATGGCCGTGCTGCTGCTGACCCTGCGCTGACCCCATGTCTGCAGGCTTTCCTGCTGGCTTTCTCCTCTGACTTCCTGCCGCGCGCCTACTACCGCTGGACACGCGCCCCGGACCTGCGCGGCTTCCTCAACTTCACGCTGGCGCACGCGCCGCCCGCCTTCGCCGCTGCGCACAACCGCACTTGCAGGTGAGCCGGCGGCGGGAGCGTGCATGCGGGATTCCCTTTCTGTGTTATTGATCCATCCCTCCCCCCCGATGCCCGCACTCACCGCCCGAGATGTAGATCATCATCGAGACCCTCTCTCATATATCGAAGGATGGCCTCAGACTCTTAAAGTTAAGATTTTCTGTATTCGAATTTTGCCTGCATGTATGTTTGTACGTGTCCAGGGAGGTCATAACAGGACATTGGATCTTATGCAAGGGGAATTGCAGATGATTGTGAGGAACCTTATGGGTGGTGGGAATCGAACCAAGAACAAATGTTTTAAAATTACTGAGATTTCTCTCCACCCTCTGGCTTTGAATTCCTATGTAGCTGAGGCTGACCTTGAACTTCTGGTACCCTCTTATCTCTAGTTTCCCAGTACTCTTGGAACCTGGCTTTTAATGTGTACTGGTGTTTAGCCTGCATGTGTGTCAGTGTGAGGATGTCAGATCTTGGAGTTACAGACAGCTGTGAGGCCATATGGATGCTGAGAATTGAACCCAGGTCTCCTGGAAAACCAAAAACCAACCAAACCAACCAACCAACCCAAATGCTGATTCTAGGTTGTAGCTTGGAGAACCGGAGTTGGTGTGTACAGTTCCTTTTGTTGAGTCATCTTTTAGGGATCTCAGTGGAGTTTTTGCACATTTCGTATGAGCTTGAAAATATGTTCTTTTCTTTGGAGCATGTTTACAAATATTCCGTTATGACAGTGTTCTTACATTTTGATTTTCTCCCTTTGTGCTCATTCTCACCTCACTTAATTAGTTAGATTCTAACAGATGTAATTCAAAAATCTTTTTTAAAAAAAGATTATTTATTATGCATACAGTGTTCTGCCTGTGTGCCAGAAGAGGGCACCAGATCTCATTGTGGATGGTTGTGAGCCACCATGTGGTTGCTGGGAATTGAACTCAGGACCTCTGAAAAGAGCAGACAGCAATTTTAACCTCTGAGCCATCTCTCCAGCCCCATGATTCAAAAATCTTGTAAAGAATGTAATATCAGTTTCTCCAGATAGGTCTGTTTTTGTTTTATGTATTTTTAATTGCAATAAGTTCATTTTTGTGTTTTTTTTCCAAAGAGGCTTCTTTTTTTTTTTTCTTTTATTCTTATTTTTTCCTTACTTTTTGTTTTGTTTTTTCAAGACAGGGTCTCTCTGTGTAGTCCTGGCAATTCTGGAACTAGCTGTGTAGATAGACCAGGCTGGTCTCAGACCCACAGAGATCTGCTGCCTTCTGTCTCTGGAGTGCTGGGGTTAAAGGCACGCCCCTCCCCATCCCCATCTCTCCCTTACATCTTAACTATACATTTCCCAGTGAAGCCCTTCCCTCCTGCACAGTGATCTTCATGGTATTCAACACCCGATCACTCCATCTTGTTACAAAGTTTTGGCTCTACTTTAAAAACCAAGCACACAGAGACTACTTTTAGTTACTTTATTAGATTTAATGGTGTATCTTCTTAGCTCTGTGGTTGCGTAAATTAACTCTGGTGCCTTTTTTCTACTGAACCCGTCTATGGGCCTGTAATTGCTTCTAAGGTATTGTTTTCCCTCTGGACATTTTTTTTAATATTTATTTATTTATGTATACAGTATGCAGAAGAGGGTACCAGATGTCATCACAGATGGCTGTGAGCCACCATGTGGATGCTGGGAATTGAACTCAGGACCTCTGGAAGAGCAGTCAGTGCTCTTAACCTCTGAGCCATCTCTCCAGCCCCCCCTCTGGACATCTTTTTCTTCCCACTGAAGCACATCTTTTAAGGAGTTTCTTCAGGAAGGATGTGTGATGGGGAGGCTCAGGTTTTTGTTGTTATTTTATTTGAGACAGAGCTTTGGGATTTAGTCCCTGAGTGCCCTGGAATTCACTATGTAGACCAGGCTTGCTTCAAACCTGCAGTGATCCTCCAACCTCAGCTTCAGTAGTGCTGGGATTATAGACATACACTACCATCATGCCTGGTCAGTTCTTTACATTTGAAAGCTCTAGAGGGAGGGAGGGAGGGAGAGAGAGAGAGAAGAGAAGAGAATAGAATGCATACCAAGTTCCCTAGAACTGGAGTTATAGACAGTTGTGAGTGGTAATGTAATGGTAATGTGGGTGCTGGGAGCTAAACCAAGACATCTTAAATGGTAAGCCATTCCAGCCCATCAGTCCTTACATACATGGAAATATTTCTGTGTGCTCCTCCTTCAAAAACAGGTATAAGTTACAGGTGAAGTTGTTTTGCTTGTATCTTGGAAAATATTATTCACTTGTGACTTGCTGTACCATCCCTGTTAAAAAAAAAATAACGGACACAATGGGAAGAATTTATTTTGGCTTATGGTTTCCAAGGCTTCAGTCCATGGTCATTGCCTCGTTCCAGTCCCGTTTCTCCTTCCCTCCATCTTATTCACTCACTTTCTCTCTCTTTTTTATTTTAAGACAAATTCTTTTACATAGCCCATGCAGGTTTACTATTTCAGTAATGGTCTTTTATAGTCAAAAGTTTCTCTGCTTTGCTCAGCATAGCCCTGAGGTGTGGACGTGCCTACAGCTGCTTTGTCAAATACTGTACAAATTTTATTTGGTATTATAATAAATAATTATAATTATAATAAAGACGCAGATCCAGTCTGGGGAAAAGCTGGAATATCAGGCATTTTTTCACCTCCAGCTGGGAATTGAACTCAGGACCTCTGGAACAACAAACTGCCCTTAACCTATGAGCCATCTCTCCAGCCCCTCTTTAAACATTCTTAAAGCTAGGACTAAAGGTGTGGGTCACCACTCTCTGACCTTTATGATTCGGCTCGGCTCTGAATGACCTTTCTCTGATAGACCTTTCTCAGACTGTTTTTTTTTTTTTTTTAATTAAATCTATATCACGACAGTCTTCTTTCTCCCTGAGGAGTGGGTCTCCAGGCCTGCTACCCCTCACTTGTAACTCCTAACGTCTCTGTTAGCAGCATTCATGGTGTCTCACGAACGAGTATCTGTTGAGGCAGGCTTTGCTTGAAAGTTTCTCCTGTAGTTTCATTATGTGCTGTTGATCTAGAGTGATGTCTTTGTTCTGGAAATATATTTATCTAATAAATAAAAATAATTTATGGACAGTCTTACTGTGTAGACCAGGCTGGCCTTGAACTCACAGAGAGTCACCTCTTTCTGCTTCTGAGTGAGTACAGGGATAGAAGGGGGAGCCACCATGCCCAGTCATTTTATTCTTTAAACAGTTTGTCTCTATGACTAGCCTTAGTCTCCATTTCTCCTCCCATCCTGAACACTCTTCACGTGTTTCGTTCTCTGTACTGCATTGAGGGTTTTCACTAATCCTGCCTTCCCACACTCTGTCTTTTCCCCCTTGCACCTGGTTTAGCCACATCAAGCTTATCCCCTCCACTGAGGATGTGTTAGACTTCCACGGTGGGAGCAGAACACCGACATTAACAACATAGCCTTTCTGAGGCTCCAGGCCATTGTTGCTGGCTTCTGTGTTTTGGGGACCATGGGTAAGGCAGAAGAGGAGTGCAGAGCAGAAATGCTCACCTGATGACAGCCAGGAAGCTGGAGTCTGAGCACACCCTTTGAAGGCATGGTCCCAGGCAACTGCTTCCCCCAACGAGGCTCTGCCTAGTTTCTACCGCCTCCCAGTAGCTCTGCCACTTGGGGAAAGTAAGTTTACAAAACATGAACCTCTAGAGATTTTCCAGATCCAAACTATAGCAAGGATTTTGCTTTCAGTGATAAGGGTTTTTTTTTTTTGTTTGTTTGTTTTTTTTTTTTTAAAAAAAACTTCATTTATTTATTTGCCTTGGTGTTTGCCTGGAACTGGAACTACAGACAGTTGTTAGCTGCCATGTGGGTGCTGGGAATCAAACCCGGGTCCTTTTGGAAGAGCAGAGGGTGCTCTTAACCGCTGAGCCATCTCTCCAGCCCCCAGTGATAAGGTTTTTAATGTTCAAGTTTTCAGCCCTGCCCCACTCCACACGGTTCCCTTGTGATGCTTTTCATGGAGCAGAACTTACAAGTATGTATACCACAGAGTGGAATGTCCATCATTACCGTGTGACAAGCACAGGGAGATGTCAAAATGATGAGATGGTCTGAGATAGTGCAGGAGCTGAAGGTAAAGCTTCCTAATGCTGCAGCCCTTTATCGTAGTTCATGTAGTGACTCTGAACTGGAAATCATTTCCCTTGATGCTTCCTTCCTAATTGTAATTTTGCTACTGTTATGAATCATAATGTAAACATCTGTATTTTCTGATGGTCGTCCGCAGTCCCTGTTAAAGGGTCATTTGGCCCCCGTGTCATGATCCACAGGTTAAGAACCGCTGTGGTGCCAGGCGGTGGTGGTCCAGACCTTCAATCCCAGCACTTGGGGAGGCAGAGGCAGGGGGATCTCTGAGTTCAAGGCCAGCATGGTCTACAGAGTGAGTTCCAGGACAGCCAGATCTATACAGTAAAAAACTGTCTAAGAAAGGAAGGAAGAAAAAAAAAATGCTGTGGTAAAGATACTAGAGCAGCTGCTGATTTGTAGAGA
Organism: Sigmodon hispidus; assembly: GCA_004025045.1. Classification (NCBI taxonomy): domain Eukaryota; kingdom Metazoa; phylum Chordata; class Mammalia; order Rodentia; family Cricetidae; genus Sigmodon; species Sigmodon hispidus. Next base: position 32,450 of record PVIH01013409.1, read on the forward strand.
TCACATCTTCTGGGCGTAAGTAGATGAACATCCTTTGTAGGGTTAGGGTTAGGGTTAGGGCTGTTACATATATTAAAGACATTTGCAGCTTAGCCCAGTGAAGGGAAAGGACAGCTTTCCCATCCTTCCATTCAGACCTCACCAGTTAAAGATACTATCTGAGTCCCTGTTTGGGAGTAATTCCTGTTTAGGGGACCATTGACAGAAAGCTGGTCTGTGGACAGCACCAAAGAGGCAGATTAGGGAAAATGGAAAGGCTCATTCTAGATGGATCACTTGCCAGCTAGAGCTCAATCCAAGAGTGCTACCCTAGTCTTGTGTCTCCTGCAGGTACCGGGCTTTCAGAGATGATGATGGACAGTATTCCCAGACTTACTGGACTCTCCTGGCTATCCGCCTGGCCTTTGTCATTGTGTTTGAGGTATCCAAGACATCCCTTAACATGATACCCTTGCCTTGCTTTGCCTAACCTAAGCCTGTGGCATGGGAAGGGTCAATAAGACCGAAAGAACTCCTGTTCTGTTTTTCCAGCCCATCACAATTCTATGCATCTTACTTTCCCTTGCTGGCCTCTGTCCCTGGCTCGTTGGCTAGCCATTGAGCGTTTTGATGTTTGCAAGGTGCTATGGGGAACTCTGAAAGGCTGTACACCCTGGTTTGTGTGGGCTAGGCCTCTGCTTCTCCAGGAGTTCCACTTACCCAGGGAGCCAGCCTGGACCCCTGAAAGCTAGTCTGGGCTTTTGTTTTACCAAGGGCTGGGGTGGGGATGGGGTTTCTACCATCAGCACGTGGTGTTCTCCATTGGCCGTCTTCTGGATCTCCTGGTTCCTGACATCCCAGAATCTGTGGAGATCAAGGTGAAGCGGGAATACTACTTAGCTAAGCAGGCCCTGGCTGAGAATGAGGTGAGCATCCAAGATCTGTCAGGCTACATGACTTAACTATGGACTTTCATTTCCACCTAGTCAGCCCTAGCAGCACATCTACAAAGTGGGTGAAGGACTGTGGGGTTTTATACTCATTTCTATTCTGTGGTCAACCTGACAACTCACTTATGTCATGACAGGCTCTCCTTGGAGCAACAGGCAAGAAGGATGACCAGCTTCCAAGCTCGGAGTCTGGGCCTTGCAGCCTAGGGTCTTAGAACTGGTAACCCTCTTGTCCATCTCTGAGGTCGCAGTAGGGGTCACTGGAGGCTGACACATTGGAGTCTTGCATGAAGACTGCTGAAGATACCACTAGCAGACAGTTCACTGTGCATGTCTTTGGAGGTCATGGCCATGCTGCTAGCTCCAGCTCAACTCATCCACTGCACTTGGTTTAGAATAACCATGGCCGGGGCTGGAGAGATGGCTCAGCGGTTAAGAGCACCGTCTGCTCTTCCGGAGGACCCGGGTTCGATTCCCAGCACCCACATGGCAGCTAACAACTGTCTGTAGTTCCAGTTCCAGGCAAACACCAAGGCAAATAAATAAATAAATAAAGTTTAAAAAAAAAAAAAAAAAAAAAAAAAAGAATAACCATGGCCCTTGGCTGCCACAGTATTCGGCTCACACATATTACTTCACCACCCCTACTAGATATTCCTTAAGGCCACCGAAATAGAGCAGCAGTGCTTAGAGACATCTGTTGGCCCTCAGGGGGCTATCCTCTACTGCCATTCCCAAGTCCCATGAACCAGTGACTTGTCTCCCTGTATCTCAAGGCGAAAGGGCTCCCTGAAATGCTGCCTTCTGTGGCTCTCATTTTTACAGTGCTGGCCACTGTACTCAGAGAATCTGTCCTTCCCTTGCCTCAGCCATCCATGACTTTCTCTTGTCCCTAGTAGGAAGAATCCATTTCCTGTCCTTAAACCAAAGGCTAAGGGTCCTCTGTTTGCATTCCTGAATCTTAGTGACCAGGAGGTGGCTTTACTGTTGACATACCCTCTGAGCCCACTGCACTCCACCATCCCTAGGCATAATTCCTGTTACCTTGAGACTCTGTGGTCCCTGCCTCCTCCTTAGGACTCTACTGGGTTTTACAGCATTCCTTGTGATGGTGGAGGGTCAGATCACTCCTCCAGATCTGCTTTTCTTCACACGGTCATGGTCATCACATGTCTGCACATCCCAGGCCACAGTGGGAAGCCTGTGCCTTCTCCTCCACTTCCTTTCAAACCTAATTACCCCAGGCCTCTGGGTTCTCTGGTATCTTGGCCTCTTTATCCTAACACATCACGGGCTTCTGCAGTTATCTGTCCCTGGTCTCCCGTGTGCCTTCCAGGGCTGGGCCGGGAACTCAGCACATAGCAAGAACAGTAGGAGGAAGGCTGTAGAATGAAGCCTTACCCCTTATAGTGGAGGAAGAAAATAACAAAGCAGATTTCTGATACCTTGTGAGCCTTTTCCATCCCCAGTTCCTTTCTGTGTTTATATGTAACTTCCACATTGGCAAATTTGGGCCTTTTCCTGTGGCTTGCATCTGTTAGCTGGCTTACCTGCTGGTCATCTGCCAGTTACCTCCTAGACTAGCTGCTCACTAATGACTGCCACTCAGCCACGCTGGAATAAAGGTCTAAAGCCACTACCTATCTGTGCTTATTTCTGTAGGGTTGGTGGGACGGTGACAATAAGGACATGCAGTTTTGGAAGGGCTGTCTCACCTACCCAGGCAGCTCCCAGCCTCCAATGTGGCTCCGTGCTTATGTCATAGGCCGAGGCTGAATTGGAGAAGCTGGCCAGTCCAGTGACTGCACTTGCTGGAGGAACTCTTAAAGCATGGGCTCTGAGAAAGTGTGCCATTCACATCCGTGCTCTCTGCTTCACGTTTATGGTGGACGTGTGAGCTTTCATGCTTTTGCTCTTATGCTGGCTCCACTATCACAGACTTTAACCCGCTGAACCAAAGCCTTTTGAAAGTTGCCTTTTATCACAGTGACACAAGAGTAACTTTTACCTGCCAGCTATTTCATTGGCTCTATCTTTAAAATATTAAACTTCCCCTAACAGAAGAAAATACTTGCTTTTATCTGAAGGAATTTCATGTAAACACAATGTTAAAACCTGGTGGTCCAGGTCAACTAAGCCAGGAGTCAGCCATAGATTCCCAGTATTCAGAATATTATAGGAGGTGTGTTGTGGCTGCTGGGACCTGAAAGTAGACCCACGGTGGGGAACCACTCTGCAGGTGTGCTTACTCAGGATGCAGATCCTGGGAATGGAGATGCTAGGTTACCATCCTTCTTAGCCACAGAGGCCCTATGCTCCTATGTCATGGGGCCTGGAGTAGCTCCTCCTACTTAATCACCTTTGTTCAGCCTCTATTTCCCACCTCCTCCTCAGTCCCCGTACTCCACAGTCAGGGACCTCCTGGGATGGCAACAGACAACTGACAACTGCTCCCCAAGCAGAGCTATCTCAGTTAATAGTTCCGAGATGGGAAGCTGGGTCAAGGTGCAGAAGAAGGCAAGAATTCTTCATGGAAACACCACTGAATGGCCCACGGGAAGGGACAGGACCAGGGCTAAGAGTCACCAAAGGATCACAACGTGGATCAGGGAGTTATCCAGGGACACTGCTACCGCTTAGTCACAAGGGGAGAATATATACTTGATAAAATGAGTCTCATCACACGGCATCTGGTTTCGGGTTTTATTTTAGAATTTATAAAATTCCAGTGTCATCCATATTCATGAGCCTTTACACATGTTTGCATATAATCTCCAAATTCCAAAGTTAAGGCCAAGGGATGGATGTAGCTATGGAAACATGGGACATGGAAGACATTCAACAAGGAGGAAAGGACACTCCCCACCCCTGCCTAGGCCCCTCCCTCCACAGCATGGAGGCTGCAGAGAAGTGACTGGCAGTCAATTTCATAGTCCTTATTAACAATTAGAGCAAAGGAGCAAGACCCTAAACAATGTAGGGTAGGGCTTACATCTACAGCACTTAGCAATAAATGGAGATGTGCAAAATCCTGTGGTGATAATTTAAATTTTACCTTCTGGGGAGGGAAGAGACTGGATGTTGTAGGATAACAATGAAGATGATGAGGGGCTGGAAGGGCCGAAGGGAAGCAAGGTGTCCCCAATGTCATGCAGATGGGAGAGGAGACAGTGCCAAGGCAAGGCAAGGCAGGGCAGATTTCTCCCTGCCTCACCCACCTGGCTCAAGTTGCCAGCCTACTAAGCAAAGCACAGTTCTTTCCCATCTCAGTGCCGTTCCTATAAATGGGTCCATGTGGGGCTGCTCGATTTACAGGGAACTCAAGTTAGACCTGGAAAAGCAATTCTGGATCCACTTAGGAGTTAGTCTACAGGTAGGCAAGCCTGAGTTATTAAATGAAGAGTGAAGACTCAGGGAAAGGGCACAGTAGAGGTGATAGCTCCCGGGAAGGCCATGAGATAGATGGGCACAGGCTGGCTTTTCTAGGAACTGAGTATCTGCAACAGGACACGCTGCTAGTTGGTCAGATGACCTGGGCACAGGCTGGCTTTTCTAGGAACTGAGTATCTGCAACAGGACACGCTGCTAGTTGGTCAGATGACCTGCTCTCAGTCTTCACACACATGAGGGACACTTCTACTGGGGGCCCCTTTTCCTGGTGAGGGCTGGTCTGAAGCCACACTAGCTGGGGCCAGTTGTCCAAGTTACCTCTTGCACCTGAGAAAAAGCCTCCCTCAGCTAGCAGCATCCCCTGTACTGGGTCCTTCATTTTCATTCTGCCTTTCCTTTTAATCCATGCTAGATGACAGCCGTTACTGATGACACCTGCCCATAAGCCTGTCCCATCTAGGTATGTCTGCCAGAGCCTACATGGTCAGGCTGGCTGGAAAGAGCACCCTGCTCTGGACCAGCCCCTGAGTCATGTGGGCTGAGGGAAAGCACTCACTAGCTTCCACCCTCCTGAACTCAATGGCAAGCCCAGAACCACCGGAAAATGTCTAAATCAAGAAGAGCCTTGGGGGTGGCACCGACCCACACATAAGAGTACTACCACACTGGCTGAGGTAGAAAGAAGGCAACTGAACACAAGGTGTCTGGGTGAGGCAAAGAGGCCAAAGGTTGTAGGAGAGCAAACTGTCACTTGGGGTCACCCCCCCAAAGAGAAGCCAGTCTCTACCTCTCCTAAGCCCTCAAAGCATCAAGCCACCCCAGTCCACTGTGACGGCCACAGGAACCCAGCTGACATACACACAGCTGTGCCTCTAGGGTATATACCAGCTCATGAGACTGAGGCTGCAGCCCCTGATGCCTTCAGAACCCAAAGTGGGTATCATCAGTATTATCTGAGGACCCGGGTCACCTTCTACCTCTCGGCCCACTCTATTACCAGGACATCTGACCTCTTGCTGTCCAAAACCATGCCTTCCTCCTATCCTGTAGCCTGTGCTAAGCAGATTTTGACAGCTCAAGGAAGCTGACTGCTTTTCACAAAGAGGAAGGTCTGGGCGACAGGAGGCGGACAGAAGGGAGGTGGGAAAGGAAGAGGGCAAACGTTTTGGCTTTTATAAAGTCAAGGAAATTTATTTCCTGAGGTCATGACACAGGAAGTCAGCTCCTAGCCGCTGTGGAGCTCTGGTGTAAAGGTCAGAGTGCTGACTACATGCTGGGTGGACCAGGAAGCTGGAGTCTGTGATCACGAAATGCTCCATTACCTTGCTTAGTGTTTCACACAGTGGCGTGCCTGTCCCAGAGCACAGCATCGGCAGCAGACCCCGAGCCTGCTGGGTGCTGACCAGGCCTGGAGAAGCAGCCACACAAGGCCAGCCCTCCAGGCTTTGCTGTGAGACCTCGGGGAGGGGGAAGAGCATCAACAATTTACGAGGGTCCAGCTGCTGAGTCAGATTGAGACAAACCATTGTGTGGTTGGATTTGGGCAGCAGGCTGGAAAGGTTTCTTTTTGATCATTATCGTTTGGGGCCCCAAGGGAGGGTCTTGGGAGCCACCTGAGCCCCAAAACTGGGGAATTCTTCAGAGCTGCTCATATCAGGGGCCTGTGGGGAGGAAGGACACAGCGTTAGCACCTGGTGGCTTACCCTGCCTGTACCCTACCGTCCCTCCAGCTTGGCGGGCCCATGGGGAACAGGCAGTACAGACAGAAGTGCCATCTGACCTTCTCACTGCTGTTGGAGGTCCAGGGAGCATCTCGCACCACAAAGCCTTTGGATGGTGCCTTGGACTCTTCATGTGCTGGAGGCTTCATGTAAACCTGTAGCGCCTCACTGTCCACCACATCAGCCAGCTGCAGGCAGGGGAAGTGGTGCTGGTCAGCCTACAGCCAGCCAGCCAAACCTCCCAACAGCTACCATGGGGCCACCCACCTGCCCACTTGCCCCTGCCTGCCCGTGGAAGCATGTGAGTTACTTGGTTGTCACTTTATGATTATGGCCAGGCCTCAGCTAGTTAAGGGCCAGGGTGCTTCAGGGTTCAGCCTGGGCTGGCTTGAGGGTGGGTTCCCCAAACCCCGCCTGCTCAGGACTCACATATTCCTCCTCGAGGTTGAGAATGTGGTCAATAGCCTCCTCTACATTCTCGGGGAGTCCTGTCACAGTGACACAATTGGGGTCTGGAGCGCCACTCTGAGGGAAACGAATGTCCACCTGGAAGAAGCAGGGTCAAAGGGCATTAGAGGGAGGAGGACTCCAGACCAAAGGACCATCACACTCGTAGTTCCTATGAGTTCAGGAAAATTTCAAAGTTTGGTTTTATGTCTTTTCAGTTGAGGAAGTCACCTGCACCATCCTGCCAGGACTACCTGGTTTCCTGAAGACAAAGGGCTAAGCGTGCACACGACAAGCCCATCTTGCAGAGGATGATGGAAGATAGCCTGACGGCTTTGCCCTTCTACTGGTCCTTTCTGTGAGCCCCCACTGTCTGCAATTACCAGTGGCGTCAGAGTGCAGCACTGTCCTACAGCTTGCAAGGTTCCGGTCCTAATATCTTAGCACCACATACTCGTTCCCTCCTAGCTCCATGTGTTCAGCAGCACAGGTGGGGGACTCTTTAGGCTGCCCATGCCCTGGGAAGGACAGGAGTTCTCATTCCTTAGGCTTTGGACTCACCTTGAACTCATCCATGATTTTGCGGATGGCTTTGCCCCGAGCACCAATGATGCGGGCATGCACACGGTGATCCAGTGGGACGTCCTCAGAAACCATCTGCTCAAGCTCACCCACAATTTTCAAGATGGCATCACGGGCAGCTTCAGTGTTCTTCTCATACCCTGTGATAGTGATTTGGTCCTGAGGCTTAAAAAGGAGAATTCAGTTAGAGAAGAGTGTGACTCCTCTGGGATGGATGCCCCAGGATAAACAATGTGCTGATCTAGCAGGCTGATCTGAGGTAGTGACACAGTGCAGGGGTGTGAATGCATCAGACCTCACCTTGGGGAGATACTCATTCTCTCAAAAGAACAAGGTAGAAGGCTGATGTGAAAGCACAGGTTAGAGGGTGACAAGGCTGGCCCTGCACTTAACAGTGCTTGCTACACTTGCGGAGGACCAGTGCTCTTAGCGAATTCCTAGTACCCATGTCAGGCGCTCACAACACCTGTGATTCTAGCTCCAGCTCTGACACCCTCTTCTGGCTTTTATGGGTACCTGCACTCATGAGCGCACAAACAAATACACATAATTAAAGTTAAAAATTAAACCTTGGGCTGGAGAGATAGCTCACTAGTTTAGAAAGCACACTGCTTTCATAGATGACCTGGGTTTGGTTACCACCCCTAACAAAGCTACTTAACCCACACATAGGCAAAACATTCATACATCCCAAAATAATTACACTTTAAAAATAAAGTCATAAAACAACCACACACAGTTTTCATCCATTAAGCATTCATTCTTTCCTGAACCCCATGAAAGATAAAAGGGAGGTGACAGGTGACATGGCTTGGTGGGAAAAGGCACTGCTGCCAGATCTGACAACCTAAGCTCGATGCTTGATCCCTGTGTGTGTGTGTGTGTGTGTGTCTAACAAATAAATGTTAGAGGGAAAAAGAGAACAAAGGACAAGGCTAGGAAGGAAGGACACCTGAGCATAAGGGTGGAGGAAGCAGCAGTCGGAAAGCAGGCAAATCTCTCACTCCGTTGACCTTCTGATGCTATGAAGTGTCTGTCCAGTACCATTAACAGTACTCTCTGCTTGCTCAGACACATCAGCTCAGGCCTCAAAATAGATTTGAGCAACGAACAATTCAGAGAATATGAAGGACACAGGGAACAAAACAGCAACCATGTTTTAATCTCCAGGCTAATAGGCTCAAAGCAAAAGGACACAATATACAAGACTACAAAAGTAACAAATACCTGGAGTTAACATTAGGAGGCAGTAATTACGATCCAGCCTAGGAGGGAAGCAAGAGATCTAGGAACAAGGGGAGGCAGCAGACTAAGAACTTCCTGTCCAGACTAAGGGGAGAGCCAGGCTGTGGATTCAAATGAGGTTTACCCCAAACAGGCAGGCCACAGCCAAGGTCAGCACACTCCATAGAATCAGCTCCGCAAGAGGAAGTGAAACTCTCACAGGAAAGAGTGGTGGATTTAGAGACTGGGACTGGCAGCACGGCTCAGTGGGCAAAGGCACTCGCTGCCAAATTAGACTCCAGTGAGTTTAATCTTTGGGACCTACATGGCGGATGACAACAAACTGATCTCTACTGTCCTCTGATTGGTACACACATGCTGTGTGAGATGTGTCTGCTCCACCCTACCTTGTTCACAGATTAGCTAAGTAGTCAAAATGGTGGGACAACTCCTAAAAACTAGTAATTACACGGGAACTGGAGGGCGATAAGGCATGGTGAAGAAAATAAACTAAATATATTTTGATATAATTTACACATATTACACACACATACAGATGTGTGTGTAATACACTCTCTAAATTGAGAGCTGAAGAGATAACTCAGCTGTTAGGAGTACAGGTTCAATTCCCAGCACTGACATGGTAGCTAATATCAATCTGTACTCCAGGTTCCAAGGGATCTGATGTCTTCTGGGCTCTGCTAGCATCAGGCACACATCTGGTACAGACATTCATGCAGGCAAAATACTAACACTACATACTAAATACTAACACTAAAAAAAAGTACCAACTAAATTTGTGTGGTTGGAAGATTCAGAAACAGGCTAGGAAATGTGGAAGTTAACATGGGAAAGAGGGGTTGGAGAAATGGTTTATTGGTTAAGAACACTGGCTGCTCTTTCAAAGGACCTGGGTTCAATTCCTAGCACCCACATGGCAGTTCACACTATTTATAACTCCAGTTCCAGGGGACCTAACAACCCTACACATGGGCAGGCCAAACACTGATGTACACAGACACAGACACAGACACAGACACACACACAGACACACACACACACACACACACACACACACACACACACACACACACACACACGACACCTTGGCCAATGGGTGCTCACCCTAGCACTACTTCTGGGCAGTGATCATGGCCACAGGGCAGGTGTCAGTAGGAGAGCCAGAGAGCCATTCATGGAGGGCAACTTGATAGGTAAAGTGTAAGGAAGGAAGGACTGAACACACAGGTGAGGGCAAGCCATAAGCAGACTTGGAAGTGAGGTGGGATGGGTGGAACCATGTGAGGAGGTGAGTCTCCCTTCATATTGTTTTACGTACAGTAGGAGGCTGTGTAGAGCTCCTCAGGACCATGGTAAGTGGAATGGGGGATGTAGAGAATCTAGACCTGGCTGTATTTGTCCATTGGTTTCTAGTAGCTCACTGGAGCCTGGCCACAGTCTTGGGGCACTGGTAGACATGTTGTGCACACATGTAGGGCATGATGGCTCAAGGAGGAACCAGCTGAGGTTCAGGCTTGGCTATAAGGAGTGCCAAAGTAGGCACAGGGAGTTTAGACCTTCCTATACCCCACATAACAATTGAGGAAGCACACAGCTGGCATGAACTAAAGCCTTGGTCTATAGTTTGAGCTGAATCAGATTCTCAGACAGTTGTCCCTCTGATTTATTTATCCATGTGTCTTCTACTTGACAAATTACAGAAGCTGTCTTAATAATACTGCCCAAGTCAGACAGGCATGGTAGTGTATGCCTTTAATCCCAGCACTCAGGGAAATAGATCAGAAGTAAATAGATCTTTGTGATTTCAAGCCTAGACAGCTGTTAAAGCCTTGGAAGTCTTTACTTTCACTGGGGTGAAAACCTGCTGGTTCAGAGAAGCCAAGAAGCAACCAGCTACCCTTCCTTTTCAGGTGGACGGCGACCCTTAGTCCTTCCTCCCTCCACCTCTCTCTATCATCTTCCCAGGTCCTCCATACTCTGAAGGCTAAGTCTTGTCAACTAGGCACTGGCTCTGCTCTCCCATCCAAAGTTAGTTTTATTAACACAGTCTCAGTTTCACAGCGCTATTAAATAGCTCACATTATCCTCTTCCATGTATTGAGTTTCAGGACAGCCAAGGCTACATAAAGACCTTGTCTCAAAAACACCACCATCACCAACATCAAAACAAAACCCAGGTCAAGGCAAGAGCCTTGATTCCACCTGCCCAATGTTCTAACCACAACATCTCAGATTTGCATCTTACCTGGTTCACATCATCTTTATCAGGAAACTGGATGTTTACATCATGCTCCACGCGGATCTGGGTGATCACTGCCCCCTTTCTCCCGATAATTTTGGGATGGTATTTGGGGTCTACAGTGACGCTCAGCTTAAAACTTCTTAAAGCCTACAGTGAAGAACGAGGCAGAGGACATACACAGATACAAAGAGCTCACGAGTGTGACCACTTGTAAAGCTAAACCACCTGTACCCAGGTCCCATTTCCAGTCTAATTTTGTTTTTGTTTTTCAAGACAGGTTTCTCTATAGCCCTGACTGTTGTAGAACTTGCTCTGAAGACCAGGCTGCCCTTGAACTCACAGAAATCCACCTGCCTTTGCCTGCCAAGTGCTGGGATGAAAGGCATGTGCTACCACTGCCCAGCTCCAACTTGATCACAAGCTAGAAAGTCTAATGCTTGCTAACAGGGGGCCTTTAACCCTGGTGGACAGAAGAGCTAGGCATTGCTTTGCTACCACTTCTAATCACTTCCACATTATTCCTGCCTCACCTAGTACATAACTGCTTCTGCATAGGTTGATGCCTGTCTAGATGGGTCAGTCACCTCTTTCAGTTCTATTCCTGAATGAACCAGGAATCTGATGAATCTTCTAGGTCTTTTAGGGCTGGAGTAGAGAAGAGGCCAAGAAGGCTATCTGTCCACAGGACAGACAGATAGTCCAGGATCTCCATGGCCTTAAGGAGGCTATGAGCATAGTCATAATGTGTACAAGCTTTTGGGCTGTGCCATCACTGGACTGTGCTCCATACTCACATACACAAAAATTACTATCCTTATGAAGGGCCAGTTGCCCATAGGACATTTCAGTTCCTGGACTTCCCCTAATTCCTGAGCACATGTCTCTAAAAATTCTTTATAGAGTGATCTGCCAGAGGCATGGGAGTGAGTTACTTGTCCCTGAGATTAAGTATCATCTTCCACCCTTTTTGTAGGAACTGATATATCAAACATTTCTCTGGATTTGGGGACTAAGAGAAACTTTAAATTTGGCCCTTAGCTTTCCCACAGCAGGACCACCAGATTCCAACAACACCTGGCTTCGCCTCCTGTCTAACATCTGAAACATGCTCTGAACCAGTGGGTTTCTAATCCCAACCCAAGCAGGCAGCCCTGTTCTCGCTTACCCGATCTTCCTGCTCAGCCTGTAGCTCCTTTACTCGGTCCAGTAGCCCCGCCTTAGCCCTGTCCAAATTTGCTACAAGGCCCGTGATGGCAATGATGTCTGACTGCAGTTCAGGAGCTGGTACATGTATATTCACCTGTCACAACAGAGTCAACCTGATGTCTAGAGGACCAAGATGGTCTCCAGATAATAGTCCCCACACAGTACAGCACCCAGTGAACATGATCTACCTCAAATTCATCCATCATCTTGCGGATTCCACTTCCTTTCTGCCCAATGATATAGCGGTGAAGATCAAAGGGTACCTCCACCTCAATGGTGACTGGAACCAACGCCTACAAGGACAATGGTAGAGAATGGTCTCATGAGCTCAAGGCCAACAGCCCTGAAGACAACAGTGTACCCTTTAGAAGCTGCTGTCAGTGTGACCAGCTGACAGACTACACAGATCTCAATGCACAATGACCAAGACAAGAAAGACAGTGAGCCCAGTCTAAGGTAATGCTGGCAGAGGATTTACTTCAAGGCCCACTGGAAAAAAGACATAGCACAGAGGCCCAACTCTCTGCACATCTCTGTGGTTGTGACAACTTTGCCAAAGCCTGTCTGTGTTGCGAGGGAGTCTCATGGACAGGTGGATCAGTTATCTGCACTCAAGTGCCAACATGTATTGTCTATCACCTATTCTCCTTAGTCTTTGTTCTTACACAGCATGTACTACTATCTGTCAATGGATACAGTCATGCAAGCACTGTCTACAAACTGTAGACATGACACGTAAGCCATGATTATGGCAAACCTGAGACAGACTATCTCTACTTCAATTGCAGGAGGGAATGGATAGACCGTGGGTGGACGAGAGGGGATTGAGGCTGGAGTTCTCATTCACCCACTGTTAATGAGGTCCTTTTATAGAATCCATGGCGATTACCAAACAGGCTAGGCCTTATCACTGATGTCAGGGAATAAACTGTAGAATCTTGGAGTCCTGGTGAAAAGAAGCGGCCTCCCTGGGCTGTGTAACCAGTCAATAAAAGCATAGTGCACATGCTTGCACTTCTAGGCCTGAAATGGATCTATTGTGTGCTGCCACACGGGCAGAGTCTGAACCATAAAGAAAGAGTGAGGCAAATGTACCTCCAGGGCTTCCTTGGCAGCCTCGCATTTCTCTTTCCGTCCAGAGATGATTATGATGTCACACCTCCTGGGAGAGCCAGGGTCAGTCTCTTTGGCCTCTCTGCCCTCTCCAGCCTCATCTCCATTCTCCTGGATGGAAGGCTCTACACTGTGAACTAGGAATAAAGGGGAAAGCCTCGTTGACAACAGCAGAGGTATAAATCACATATACCAGTGAGTTACAGGTGTGCAGAAGTCCTAATGCTTAGGGAGACTGTGATATAGCACTCCAAGTGACCTAGCTCTGGATAGTAATGACAGGGTTTCAGAGATTTGGGAAAGATAAGGGAGAGGACGAGATAGGCCCATGATAATTCCTCATGGCACAAAAGAAAAGCCTCCAAATAAAGGGGCATGTCACTAAGCACGGTGAAGAGGAGTTCTATCTTGTAAATGGCCAGATAATATTAACCCATGTGTCAATGTGCTAAAAGGAGAATAAATAGAACTATCAACTAAAACTATCTATGCAAGGGCAGTTCTGAAGACACCGTTAACTCTACCATTTAGAATACTGACTAGGAATTACATAATAAAGCTATGTGATACTAGCTATGATCTTGATAAATATTCCAAAGTTAGTCGAAGGAATCACCCACTGCTAAAAGTAAACGTATAAATGCATACTCAAAGTCAAAAAATGTAATATAATTGGGTACCAGAGGTAGCTAAGAAAAGACATAACTCTTTATGCTATTCCATGCAGTTGTTTTCTGTGTTTCAACACTAAAATGATGAGAACAGATTACTCAAGCGTGAAATCCACAGAGCAGTATGGCTAAGACTGCTAATAAATGACCTATATCCTCAGGAAAATGGACAACTGTGTGACAAGCACTATGGCTAGCTAGTGAGCCAATGACAGTATATACAGTAGGCCGTAGAGTCTTTCTAGATCATATAGATCAACAAAGACTCATCAACAAGAAAGTCCACAATCCTTGTTTCATACATGCAAAGCAGGCAGAGAAAGGTTCATACATGAGCCTTCAAACCAAGTCTATTACCAACTACTCAAATAACAAGCATAGTTAGGCTTACAGCCTTTCTGGAAAAGAGATGAGGTACCTCAGTGGTGCCCTCTGGGTAGAGGTAAGAAAAGGCTTACAGAGAGAGAAAGAGAGAGAGAGAAGAGAGAGACAGAGAGAGACAGAGAGTGTGTGTTTGTACAGAACCCCCACAACTATGCAAATAGTGTCCTAGAAATGAGTGGAATTAGACTCTCAGCAATTTCCTATAAAAGACAAAGGAGGCTCCTGGCTCCTTTATGTGTAACAGACAGGATGATGGCTGGAAATCCATGCTAGCATCCAAGTACTATTCTGCTGCCAAAACAAGAGGCAAGAAAAAAACCACAAGGATCAACTCATTTGACAGCACCAAGGGCAGAAATGGTCACCACAGACTTAAGCTTAAGTAGACCCACCTGGGTTCTCCTCTCTGTCCGGGAACTTAATCTGAACATTGTAGTCCCTAGTGATCTGCTGGATTCTTGAACCTTTGGGACCCATGACAGATCGATGAAACTTCTGGGGGATAGCACATTCCACTGTCACTTGAGCTTCCTGAAGGTACATAAGAGAGCGAGCAGAGGTCAAATTCTGAAAGTCAATGTACAGCATTCCTTCCCCACTAGTTCCACACCACCTTCTATGAAGTGAACTAGAGATGCCAGCATGTCCGAGTGGAGGGATAGGTACACAGGGCAGGGATAGGCTTTCCGCAGGGGTTTCTAGTAAGAAAACAAAAACAAACCCCAAATCCCCACAACCTACAGCACAGTTTTTATTACACAGATTGAATATATAATACTTGCTTTACATGCAAGAAGTACTGCCTCACTGCAGCAAGCTGCCCACGAGACAGTCTACCGTGGGCAGTCACATTAGACACAGCCTTGGATTCAGTAAAGTAGCACTAGGCCGAGGAAGCAAAGGCCTTGCAAAGAAGACCATGAGGGATGTGGAAAAGCAGATAGTCTCAAGGCTGTCTTGGTGCTTTCATGTGACTGTTCTATGGCTTCCCCTGCAAATACAATGGTGATCAGAGCCCCTTCGGCACTCACCAGATCCTCAATGATTTCCTGAATGCGCTTTTTGGCTGCCTCCACACAGTCCTTGGCACCCTTGAGGGTAACTTTGTCACTCTGTGTGCCAGAGCGTGGGAAGCTGACCATCACCCCGCCATATTCTTCAGCAATCTCTCGCAATACCTGCCCTCTTCGGATAACAAAATGGCGGTGGTGCTTGGGATCCACCAGCATGAAGTCTTCAACCACATTATCCTGTGTTTAAAAAAAAGAGGGAATGGAAGAAGACCTACTCTGCCATGGCACAAGCAGTGCTGACAGCTAAGGCCTGCTACTTACCAGGTTCTGGATCAGCGCTTCCAGCTCTTTCTGAGCCTCTCGGACAGCATCCTCTTTTCCTATAATCGTGATTAGGTCCTGGTCTTTATCCTCAGCAGCTGGGAATATGATGCGGGCTCCAGTGCTGTCACGCACCTTTCGAATTTTACCTCCTCCTTTGCCAATGAGGAATTTGTGGTACTCTGGCTTAGCTCGGATGTCCACCGTAAAACTCTTGGTTTGCTGCAGAAAAAAACTTCATGTATGTTTGCCCCTGACAGCCTCCTGGACCACAGTGTGTGAACAAAGAGTTCTTAGAAGGAGGATGGGTTTTCCTTAGGAACTGGCAGTGTCCTGTGTCTTACCAATGCTCCACACCCATTGGAATTATCATACCATATACCTCAAAACAAACAGGAACACCCAGACAGTCATTCTTCTCTACAGCCATCAGAAAGATGCAGAAATAACTCTGGTCTTGTTATTTATCAACAAGACTAAACTTCTCCAAGTCATATGTTACCACTAGAGGCTTGCTAACGTGTGGTGGCGAACTGGCAGAGTGTAAACCCTGAGGAGAGCAGGGTCTACTGGGCCATGGCTCTTCCACTTTTTCATATACTTCCAGACTAATCACACAATAAGCATTCTAAAGGCCAGTCCTGTTCCTTTCAAGCAGTACAGATTAGCAAGTACACAACAGCAACTCACCAGCTCAATCCTGGAGAAGCACCAGCCATAAAGACCACAGCTAAGATAGAAACCTCACTCACAGTGGCCCAAAGACCCTTGTTTTGCACCAAGAAAGCAGGGCATAACAAAAGCTGGACACCGTGGAACTGTGATTTCTGTACACTGTAAATATTTGTCACTGTAAATATTGGTTTCATAAAATGCTGATTGGCCAGAAACTAGGCAGACAGGAGGTGACGAGACAAGGAGAATTCTGGGTAGAGGGAGAGAGAAGCACAGGCCAAACAGATGCAGAGAAAGGAAGATGAGAATGCTGTACTGAAGTAAAGGTACCACGCCATAATGATAAACATAAATAGAATCATGGGTTAGTTTAAGAGTAAGAGTTATCAAGTAATAAACCTGGGTCATACATAAGGCAGCTTATAATTAATATAAGTATTTGTGTGATTATTTGGGACTAAATGGCTATGGCATCAGCCAGGCGGGACAGAGAAACTTCTCACTACCCTTCAAGATGTTCAAAAAAACAACATTATTTAAAAACCAATGTGGTGGCAACTACATTATGCCCCAGCATAAGAGGCTGAGGCAAAAGGATCTTCAATTTGGCACTGGCCTAGTACACACACATATACACACATACACACATACACACACATACATACATACACACACACACACACACCCCAACTAGGCAAATCCAGATCAACATTATGTAAAACCAAGAGGTTGACTAAATATTCACAAACAAAAAAGGCAAAAGGACACCAAGTACAGCTATCTCAGGGTGTATAGACCAAGAGTCTGACAAAATCCAATACTCATGGCCCTCAAACAGTCTCAAGGTCAGAAGAAAGGGGAATATCTCAAGGTCAGAAGAAAAGTGAACAGCCATGGCAAACTACATCTAAGGGTCAGTCAGGTGGGCAAGGCTGCTGACAGAGGTGAGGGAAACACATGCCCTATTCACAGACATGTGAGTTTTACATACAAGACAGAAATATACAAAGATGTTAGGGGAATTAGTAAGCATTTAGCATATATAATTAATAAACATGGTATCTATAATATATATTTATTGTAATATAAATAATAAATGTATCCCTACATGCCAACTACAGAAAACTGCTCAACATTTACACTGGATGTTTTCTTTACTCTTTATTTTATATTAAGATAGCTTTTCTGGTTGAACCTGGAGCTTGCTATTTCTGCTAATGTGACAAGCCTTTTTGCTCTGAAGATTTTCTGACTCTGATGCTCCAAAATTATGATTATAGATGAGCTACACACCCACATGTCTTTTATATGGCTTCTGGGACCCAAACTCCTGCCCTCATGGTTTTGTGGTAAGCCATCTCCCTAGTCCATGGAAATTTTCCTTTTAGATTAAATACACAAACAAATAAAAAGGTATTGCTGCCATGTATGTGTGCATAGATTTACAACTGCCAGAAGATGGTGTTGAATCTCTTGGGTTAAAAGCTACAGGAAGTTGTCAGTCACACAGTGACACGGATGCTGAGAACTGAACTCTAGTTCAGAAAGTAAGAACAGTAAGTACTTAACTACCAGACTATCCCTATTCTGCTCCTCACCCCAAATGAGAGAGCACACTTGGAGAAAGGAGTTCCCATCAGGTGACATGCTTGTCTGTAAGGCTGGCCATCTCAAGAAGAAAGTTTTATATTTCTATATTCGGTCTATATTCAGGCCTGTTAAGATTTTGTTTGGTTGTTTTAAGAGAGGTTTTTACTATGTACCCATTATTGGACTGGAATTCAGAGATGTGCCTGCTTCTGCTTTCAGACTGCTAGGATTAAAGGCATGCACCACCATGGCAGCCTGTGGGGGATTGACAGAGGGACTAAGGGAGTCTTTGGGAAAGGGTGCTGGTAAATAAACTGATGGCAGAGGAGGTCAGAGGACTGTCTTGATCAAAGCCTACAACTACTCAGAGACGGTTTTTAAATTTTTATTTATTATGTATACAGGGTTCTGCCTGTATACATGTATGGCCGCACAATATAAGAGGGCACCAGATCTCATTATAGATGGTTGTGAGCCACCATGTGGTTGCAGGGAATTGATCTCAGCCAGTGTTCTTAGCCTCTGAGCCATCTTTCCAGGCCCCACATAGAGAATTTTGAGTTTTCAAGTCCAGGGGAGGTCCCCCCATTTCTGAACAAAGACAGAGGAGGAGTGGAGGAGGTGGGGTAGATGGGAAGCAGGGATGGGACTGCTGGGGGTCAGGGGACTTCAGGCAGTATGTAAAATAAATGGAAAAACAATTGGAATCATCTTTGTACATTTAAAAAAAAGAAAAAAAGAATTTTGAGTCTTACGGTAAATCATTTTAAGCCATCTTGACATCTTACTGCTTCCCTAAGCCCCCACCTTAGTGATTCAAAGTCTCTACCTTCTAATGTTTTATGTGTGGGCCTCTGTACACACAAGTGCCTACTATAAAGCTATTTTCTGACTGGCCACAAAGGAACAACACTCAAGGTTCTCCATGCCGAGAAAGGGAACATCAGCGGTGACTCACCTTCTCCTCAGCCAGGTGCAGGAGCTGCTTCTTGGCCTTTTCTACATCTGAGGAAGGGCCCCTGATGACAACTGTGTCACTTCCAGAACCCTCCACAGGAAAGTGAATGTGGACTCCACCACATTCTTCCATGATGGAGCGGATCAGACGGCCTTTTGTGCCAATGAGAGAATTGTGCAGTTTGGCAGGGATTGAGACCTCCACCTCAGCAATGTTGGCCTGAAATCAAATAAAATGTTAAGAGGAAGTTACACTGTTGTGTGGTGAGAAAAGGCCAGAAGAAAAGAATGAAACTATAGGCTGAAAATGTTTGAAAAACTAGGACGAGGGGAGACTTTCTAAGGCATGCTAGGTGTAGGCCAGCAGAAAGGCATAAACAGCTTAATACAAAAGCCATGACTTTAGACGATGTAATAATGTCAGACCTGCTGCCTTAACCAGTCTGCAGATGGCTGACAAGTAAATAAATTACTATGTCTATAGATTAATTTTCCTATTCTGATTTTCAGTCAAGAGGAAATAAAAACTAATTTACCCTTTACCCAAAAAAGTGGTTTTAAAGTCAGTGGTGATGAGAAACAGGCAAGGTGAGAGACAGGAGGTGAGAAAACAGCTATCAGTCAGGGATGAGGCAGTGTGATACACAAACCAGAGTCTAAAGAAGATACCATGGATAAATAACCCCTGAGAAATAGAGGCCACTCATATACTGATCTACACAGACATTACCCTGAGTGAAGGAGGAGCCCAGGACTACAAAAGATCCTGCATCCCAGTCTCAGCCTATAGTACCACCTTCAGTAGATGACGACATGGTACTGAGTTTCTGGAATATTCTTAGTACTCAAGGTTAAGCTCAGCAGAAGGTACTAGATATAATCCTGTCTAACAGGATCACACAGGAAACTACCAGATTCCTAGTAACTTAAAGTTCAAAAGCATATGAAAGCATGCAACAATATGCACTGAGTCATCTCTCTAGCCTCAGAAATAATTTCCAAGAGCCATAAAAACTAACAAGGAAAATGTCTAAGCAGGGTGTGGTTGCACATGCCCTTAATCCCAGCAGGTGATCTCTGAGTTCAAGACGAACCTGGTCTACAGAGTAAGTTCTAGAGGGCCAAGGCTACACAGAGGAACCCTGTCTTGAAAAACCAAGGGCTGGAGAGAGATGGCTCAGCGGCTGAGAGCACTGACTGTTCTTCTGGAGGACCTGAGTTCAATTCCTAGCATCCACATGGTGGCTCACAACTGTCTGTAATTCCAAGATCTGACATCCTTACAGTTATACATACAGGCAAAACACCAATTTACATAAAAATAAAAATAATTAAAAAAAAGAAAGAAAAAGAAAAAAAAAGAAAAACCAAGTTTAAAAGTAACCCTGGGTCAACACACAAGGACAAATGGCATTACTGCTGCAGGGCCAAGTAAATAAGAACTAAGAAACAGAAGCAGAGAGTTGATGAGCACTAGACTGACACTCCCCACGTTCAAAGCTGAGTCCCACACAGGTCTGAAGATTCTGCTAGGGATTTTACAACACAGGAAATGAATATAGGGAGTTCCACCAAGTAACATTTTTCATTACCAGGTCTTTCTGAATAGACAGAATCCGGCTCCGGGCAGCTTCACAGTTGGCTCTCTTGCCAGTGATGACAATGGTCTCAGAGTTGCTGTTCTCTGCAGGAAGGTCAATTTTGGTGTTGCTTTCTTCACGAATCTAAAGCAAAGTACATAAGACAGTTTTCCTACAGCAGACACACCTGAGCAGAGTTGGGAAGAAAAGTCATTCCCTCCTTTTAATCCACAAAGGCTTTAGGGCTGGACAAAATGACTTATTTGATCACCTTTTTAATGTTTGCACCTCCTTTCCCAATGATATTCTTGTGGAACTGTTTGAAGATTGGTACAGAAATTGAATAGCTGTTTTCCACCTTAAAGACAAGAGAACACAATAACTATTCATGCTAGAGGGTGAGTCTCCTTTTTATACTGCAAAGTTACATGGACTCAAGCACATAGCATTGGCAAACATAGCCAAGCCAACTTGTTCACCATCTAATTGACTTGGCTTAATTTATAGGAAGCCCTTTTATAATAAGTGGCCATCCAAAGAATCTATAGCCCTTTAATATAGACACAAACAAGTCTGTTCACATAGCTTCAACACATTCTGGCTGAAGGAGGGGCTCAAAAAAAAAAAAAAAAAAAAAAAAAAATCAATGTCAAGGCTTGTATGCAGGTCCTGAAACCCAAAGTCAAGACATGTACCCAAAGAAGCCCAGCACCTACTAGTTTTCATGGCATTTTCAGCAATACCTTTCAGGGGAGACAGACACTAAAGTGAAATCTTGTGTAATCATGGTGATCTGTGGTTTTTCTATCAATTCCCTTTTCACATTTTCCCAAACCTTTCAGCTTATTTGTATTTATAATTATTTTCTTTTTTCTTTTCCCTTGAGTCATCAAGTTCTTACTATGTAGCCAGAATAGCCTTGAATTCAAGATCCTCCTGCTTCTGCCTCTAGTGCTAAGATTACAGATATGTGCAACTATGCCCCCCTTTCCAGTTCAGTTTTTGAGTAACTAATTCCCTAAGTTACTCCCTTCGCCCGTGTTTTCTCTTTGGGGCAGGTTCTCTACCTGAGTATCTATAGATTCCCTCAAGAGAAAGAAATGCAGGGGGACACAGACAACAGACCTCTGCACTTGAATCCCACCAGCACTGACAATCACTGACAGTGGAAACGAAGCACCACGGTCCCGAGGGAGCTGCTACCACCGCTGCATTCTAAGCCCCGGGATAGCAGAACACCCTTAAGGCAGAGCTCCTGCAGGTTCTCAGAAGTTCTGTGGGAGGGTAAACAGTCACCTACCAGGTCAGCAACCATCTTCTGCATGTACTTGGTGCATTTTTCCACCTCATTCTTGGGGCCTCTGAGTTGCACAATATCACTTTTTTGTGCTGGGTCTGGAAAGTTGATGATAACCTAAAACAAATCACAAGGAGACAGTGTCCAACTATTCTAATACTAAACGTTGGGGCAGCAAGATGGAACAGTGAGTGGGTCAGAGGCTTGCAATCAAGCCTGGTGACCTGAGAAGAGAACTAACTCCTGAAAGGAGTCCCTTGATGTCAGTCTGTATGCACTGTGGTAGGCTTGCCCACGAGCATGTATGCTTTTAAAGTGAAATACTGATAATTTCATAAGTGAAAATTATCACTCTTAGAAGTTACAGAATGCTTTTGGGGTTGGCAGTGTAATTCAGAGGCAGAGCACTTACTGGTTGGTATGTACAAGGCCCTGGAGGTTTGATTCCCAATAACAAGAAAAACAAAACAAAAAACCCCCAACTAACCAAGCAACAACAACAAACACACACACACACACACACACACACACACACACACACACACAGAAAGATTAAAAAAGGAAAAAAGGAAGCTTTGGGGAAAGCTTTACCTCTGGGAATTTGTCACGAATTTCACGAATCCGTTCACCTTTTTGCCCAATGATTGTGCGATGAAATCTCTGCTCAATGATTAGATCCTTGGTACGCTCATTTTCCTAAAATATAATTAAAGTGGATGATGCCATTCATCACAAGAAAAACTACTAGCATCCCACCATTAGTCACCATGTGACAGCTGTCTGCAGCAGCCTCCAGAAACAGTATGCCGCCAGGAGTGCCTACTGAGGCTACCCGATCAGTCTTTGACACTGTGCTACACTGTCAGTAAGCTATCTTCCTGCACATAGTACAGTTAAAGAATGGACTGTAGGGCGCTTCAGCCATAAGTGCAGTCATAGTAGCACTTGTTCCCACGAAATACAATGAGTTCAACATCCTACACAGCAGGAAAACACTCCTTGAGTACAGCTGGACTTGGACCACATTCCCTATGTGAATAATTAGAAAAGAATGGCTCATCAAAGGTCACTGAACCCACACCAGTCAATGTCCTCCGTTGTCTCCACTGAAATGTCAGAAGAAAGAACAGCCAGCAGAGACAGACTCCAGGAGAACACTATCAGCCTATAAAACACTGTCAAGAATTCTGGTGGATCAGACACGCATCTGATGACAATGATTCAGTATAGTCAGAACATACTCCAGGCAGGGTACACAAAGCAGGAGGCAATGATACTAACAGCAGTCCCTGGCTTGGATACTGAACTCAGGGATAGTCAAATAACAACCAAAAGTACCTTAGATTACAGGAAAGAAAGAACCATTTCCCATAAAATATTTCTTCCAATTGAAGGTTCTATCATGGCAATGGGAACTGGGACCAATACATGGTTAAGATGTAATTATTGGGTCTTAATCAACCTTTCTGGACTCCCCCCCCCCCTTTCTGGACTCTTAAAGGCTGTCAGTGACTTTAATGTAAAGCCAGTGAGGAATCACTGCAGCATGATCCTCATTATTGGGTATGTCAGGCCCAGAGAGAATGAGATTGAAGTGACCTTCAAGTCTAGAAATAATAGCTTATCTGTGAGGTTGCAGCCAGGCACATGGGACCTCAGCGCTCTAACAAGACTCCCTAGTGATCTGGGGAGAACAGCAGAAGAAACATGGCTCTAGGACCAAATTCCTAACAATGCTTTTCCTTAGAGGTGGCCAAGAGGCACAAGACAGCACCTCTTGGGCAGGGTCTAGATGCTTGGCTTACCATCCGAGAGGCGAGCTCCAGCAGCTCCCGCTTGGCCTGCTGCACACCCTGTGGGTCTCCCTCAATCCGAATCAGGTTACTCTTGTCGCTGTCAGGAGGGATGCGCACAGACACCTTGTACTGGTCTTTGATTCTGTTGACTTAGGACAAAAAGAAATACAAGTACATCTTCAACATAAAAGGTATGGTGGCCTACTAATGACTAACAGCCAAGAGGATGAGGGTCAAGCTTCAACATGCTAATTGGTCACTCCAATCAATCAAAATTTGCAGTGTCTAAAAAATAAAAACAAAAAAATCTGGTTGTGTTCTCCTTCAGATGCAGTTTCTAGGACACTGTCATCCAGCCTTGAATATAAGCTGCAGCTGCCCTAAGAACTTCAAATGAATGATGACCAGTGTCAATCAGTATGAAACATAGCTGGTCTGAGTCTACACATGGTCTCAGAATACCTAAAATATAACAGGTAGCAAATTACACACATTAAATAAGAACACAACCACCGAGGGACCTGATTCACCCTGGTAAAGTCAGGGTCTCATTAGATAGTCCTCATTGGCCTCCAACTCAGAGGTCTGTCTGCCTCGACCTCTTAGTATGTAGTGTACCAACACACTAGGGATCATGGCTTTGGGGTAGTATACAAGGACACTATGTCTCTTGAGTAGTTTGCCAAAATCTGCAAAAATCTCCTCCCATTATCTTCTCTGGACAGAATATGGTGAGCCCATTTAAGACCTATCCATTGTACAGTCAGAAAAAGCAAAGCCCAAGATGGGTCCCACAAACACTATATGATCAAAGGAAGTAATCTGGTAGGGACTGATGTGACCAGCTGTTCCAGGGTTAAATTCAAGAGTAAGAGCTAGGGGTGGGTTGGAGAAATGTAGAATATTATTTTAAATGTAAATTTTTTTTAACTTTATTTATTTATTTATTTGCCTTGGGGCCCGCCTGGAACTGGAACTACAGACAGCCGTGAGCTGCCATGTGGGTGCTGGGAACCGAACCCGGGTCCTCTGGAAGAGCAGACGGCGCTCTTAACCGCTGAGCCATCTCTCCAGCCCCTAGAATATTATTTTAAAGTGTGTTATTTTATGTTACATTTGTTTAACTCTGTGAAGCTGTGTTACTGTGCCTGTCTAAAACACCTGGTGGTCTAATAAAAAACTGAATGGCCAACAGCGAGGCAGGAGAAAAATTAGAAGGGGTTGGCATGGAAAGAAGATAAATAGAAGAGGAGAAATCTGGGGGCCAGGGAGGAGCAAGAGAAGAATAATGATGAAAGGGGCCAGCCACCTAGCAACATAACCAACAACGGGGTAAGAAAAAAAGATATGCAGAAATAAAAGCCAGCAAGAAACAAGCCAAGCTAATGCCAGACATTTATAATTGAGACTATGCCTCTGTGTGTGGTTTATTTGGGAGCTGGGTAGTAAGCCCCCTAAAAGAACAAAAACAAAATAAATAGTAGATTTCAGAATATGGAAGAAAATAAAGATTTGTAACTGCTAGAACACGGTTCTATGACTACAGTTCTTTGGTGGGCTAAGTGTAGCAGGCTAAATGAAAAAGTGTAGTACAGTTCTATGATTCGTAGTGCGCAGAAATCAATTTCAGAAGCGTATGACCATATTTCTTTGTATCTATCAAGTAAACTCTACAGTTAACTAAAACAAAAAGCAAAAACATAAAAGCAAGTTCCTGGTGTGCACATGCAAGGTTCAAGCTGCATATGAAACAAGTGCCAATTGCGGTCATTCAGCTAGGAAATTATCACTGCCATGAAAATGGCACAGAATATAAAACTATCACCAGAGAGAATCCATCAATCCCAGGTCACTGTGGAGCAGAGAGGCTTATATTTATAAGCAACAAAAACATAACAAATAGGTGCAAGTTCTTGTAGGACCCTGAGGCAGGAAGATCACAGATTCAATTAGGCTATACAGATACCCAACCTGGAGTGGAGGACTCCTCGGCCTACCACTTTCAATGGCCTGGATTTAATTTCTAGCATTCAACCTATCTACTAATCCTTAGGGGTTATGGCTCACTTTAGTGCATTACTAAAGTTAGTACATTCTTGTGCTGTTTCTGCTTGAGACAGCATATGACTACTCACTTAAGAATATTCCTCTCTGAGTGGATGATTTGGGCACAAGTTTGGGAAGGTAACTGTAAGAGTCCCACAAACACTGGTGGGCTAAGTGTAGCAGGCTGGATGAAAAAGTAAAGATACAATTTCCAGCTAGAGAGGTCTGATTTCTGAAAGTGACAATTTATCTTGGCCAAAAGGGAAAAGAAAAGTGGTCTCTTTAGGAAGGTGGAGGAAGCTGCATAATCAAATTTCTACTGACAGCAGCACCGTGACTGGCATATTTACCCAGTACTCAGGAAGCTAAATCAAGAAAATCAAGGTCCTTATTCTTCTTGAGGCTTCAGCATACTTGGGCCCTGCCACCACCCCTCAGCCTTACTCACTGTTGGCTCCACTCTTTCCAATGAGGTGTCTGTGGAATTTATGGTCTATGTTGATCTCTACATAGTCCATCCGATTAATCTACAAGGGAAGAACAGAGTTCAACAGATGAATGCTTCTCATCTCAGAAATGCAGAAGACATCAGCACCTGCCCTTTCTTCCCCTCCTTTCTTTCTTTTGTGTTTTGTTTGAGATAAAGTTTCTCTATGTAGCCCTGGCTGTCCTAAAACTCACTATTTAGACCAGGCTGTCCTCCAACTCCACAGAGATCCACCTGTCCCTGCCTTCCAAATACTAGGATCACTGCCCACCCCCCACCCCATGCATAGCAGAACCTGCTCTATTTTGACAGCCAAGAATTGCTGCAATGTAGCTCTGTCATCCTCAAAGGTCCCACATCGAAATTGTTTGATTGTTTGTTTGCTTTATCCAGAGCA
>PVIH01013410.1:0-58535 GCA_004025045.1 Sigmodon hispidus
TACACAATATTTATGTATTAATGTCAGTCAAAATAAAAAGAATTAGTAGTTTTAGATATTTTTCTGAAGAAGCCATGCATATTTTTACAAAAATAATTTTGCAATGTGTTGTATTTAATTTTAAAAATATAATTGTTGTGTGTAAAATCTATTAATATTTTGATAGATTGTATTCCAGTATCAAACAAATACATGCACTTATGGACCTCATGTTAACATTTTCACTACATTCATAAAAAGCAATTTATCATGTTAGTGAACTTCTTGTATTTTGTCTATCCTTAAATTAATTACAAAATAAAGTATATTATTAGGAAACACTAAAATGTTGATAATAAAATAAAAAGCAATTATTTATTTTACTACAACTTTCCTTTACCACAATAGTATTATTATCTTTTTTTCTCTCAGACCTATCTAGTCTTAGGTTTTCTGTTTTTTAATAGTGTCATATATGTGTTAACTCTCATAATGTTGGTCTTAAATCTAATTTTCAAAAGTTGCTAATCACTTACAAAATATTTGTATCACTATTGCACCACCATATATTATACAGGTCACTGTTCTAGATCACAGGATTTAAATGTAGCTGGATCTTGATAAATAAATTCCTTCTATGGTGATATTATACAGAGTGCCTCTGCATACCATGAAAATATATTCTGTGAAAAAAATCTTGATTAAAAAAGACACAAACAAAAAATATTTAATATTAACTGTGACAGTGACTACTCCCTTGATTTTATGACTAAGAGACTATAGTGCTCCTGACCTTATCCAGCTCTCCTGTAGCTTATTTTGCTTAACAAAAACTGATTATACTTTTTTACTTTTTGACTATGCTTTTGAAGTATTTTTATGACTCGCTGTTGCCTATTTTGAATTAAAAAGTAATTCTACAATATAATACATTTTGTTGACACAAAATTATCCTTGCAATGTGCATGTTTTAATATGTATTAGACAAGTTGAGCTATTTTCAATGAAATGGGTTTTTTTTTGTAAATTTATGACATATACTTGCACATCACTTATATAGGTTTCTGTTAGGAAAACAGTGAAAAACAATGTCAGAAATACCCCTGAAAACTTCCAGTGTTGTACTGAAGTGCTGCCTGGACAGCTTGACCAACTGTAAGTGCTCATCAGTACTTCCTACAGCATAACTAAGTGATTACGTAGAAGCTTAAAATAGAACCATTTCACTGTTCCTCTCAGGTTCTTTAATGACTAATCTCATGTATACAATATAGTGCTGCTAGAGAAGCTGCATTTTTTATTTTTTGGTAATTGCTCCTTGATGAAACTATTACATGCATTTTGAGACTTCTTTCCAATTTTCAATGTTTGTGCAATATTATTAATTTCAATTTTTGCACATTTATTTATTTATTTTACATTTTAAGAACCATTTACCCTCCCCATCTATTCCTAGCTCCTCTCTCCCACTTCCTTTTTGACCGTTTCACCCTCTCCTCCTTCATTTCTATTATAAAAAAGCAAGCCTCCAATAGGTGTCAACAAAGTGTGACATATCGAATTGCAGTTAAGACTAAGCATACTTCTTTGTATTAAGGCTGGGCAAGACAATCCAATATGAAGAATTGTGTTCCATATGTCAGCAAAATAGTCTAATACCCTGCTCCCCCTGTTAGGAGTTCCATAAGAAGATCAATTTATACAATTGTCACATACATGCAGAAGGCCTGTGCAGGCTCTCTGGTTGTTAGCTCAGTCTCTATGATCTTCTATGGGCCAAGGTTAGTTGATTCTGTGGGTTTTCTACCGTTGACCTCTTTGGCTCCTATAATCCTTCTACCCATTCTTCAGCAGAATTACTTGACTTCAGCCTAATGTTTGGCTCTATGCATCTACATCTCTTTTTTGATGGAAAACATCCTTGCTGGGTGAAGACTTTCTGATAACAATTGGGCTAGGTAGCAGTTCTTCAGTATAAAAGAGTATTGTTAGGCATCATTACATTGACATTCTTTTTTTCTCCAGTTGTGCTTGGTTCTATCCTAGGTCTCTGGTCCATCTAGTCTCTGGGTCCTGTTCTCCAGACAGCATTAAAAGGAAACTCACTTGTGTGGCATGGGCTTGAGTCTGCAACAGTCACTAGTATGCCACTTCCACAATCTCTATTCCACCCTTGCTCCAGCACAGCCCATAGGCAGGACAGACTATATAGGTCAACATTTATGTGTTTGGGTTAGTGTCCCAATTGCTACACTGGAAGTCTTGCCTGGTCACAGTTAAGATCATGGGTCTCCTATTGCTTGGAATCTTAGCTGGTGCCGTCCTTGTAGATTCCTGAAAGTTTCTCTTTTTCTTAAATTGATTATAGTACTTAAATTATAAATTATAGTACTTATTATAGTATTTTGGAACTTTATATTTTTACTGTGTGTGTGCAATTTCATTTTTTTAAGTTTTTGCTTGCTGGTAAAATTTTTAAATTATATTTCGGCATAAAAAACGTTAGTTTTCATATGCTTAACGCTTGATTTTTTCACACAGTTTTTCTACTACATTTTGACCGAGAAAGTTGTTTCTCCTAACTAGATTTTTAAAATTTAGAAATATTGTCATTTTTTTCCTAAAATTTCTGAGGCTAAAATATATTTTAATGTGACATAGTATATAAGTTTAACTTAACATTTTGAAAAACAATAGCCAATCATATAAGCAGATATAATCTTGCTGTCTTTAAATCCTGTTTTAATTTTATTCTATGTTTGTCAACAGGACTTCCTTGAGGATCTTGAATGTGTTCGAAATATTTTCTGTCACTAACCCACATTCTTGAACATTATACTCTGAATCACAAGAAAGTTCTATAAAACAAAAATGTCATGCTTATAAAAAACTAATTAACTAGAGAGATGGTTTGGTAGTTGAGAGAGCTTGCTGTTCTTGCAAAGAATCACTTGGTTCTCAGCATTGACATCTGATGGCTTACAACAGCTAGTGACTCCGACTCTATGAATTTAATGCCCTTTTGTGGCCTCTGTGGGTCCTGCATATTCATGGTACACACACACACACACACACACACACACACACACACACACACACACACGCACACACAAATTTAAAAAGAAAAAGAAAAGTGATTTACTGTATTCCTGCCTCATTTTACAATGGTTGCACATCTTACATGTTTTAGATTTTTATGTTTATATCATTCAATGAGCCTCACATAGATACTATATTTTTCTGAGTATTGGCAATGCTTTATTTTTCTCTCCTGTTATAACTTCTTGGCCAGTATTGCCAATTATAATATATATTTCTTGTAGATGAATGCTTCTTGAAAGTTATTTATATCTCTTGACAGCTAATACTAGTCACAGATGATTGTAACACAAAATAATCAGCATGTATTCTGTTTTGTTTTTTTTTTTTTTTCCTGTCTTGACCAGGCTACAGCCTGTTACACAGTGCTAAAATCAAGTTCTTTTTTTCTTTGCACTGACACCTCAAAAGTGAGATAACAGAGTGTTCAATTAGTTGAGCTAATGGAGCAGCTCCCATTTAAGCAGCTAGAATAGTTTGGAAGCCTCATGCTTCCGGCTCAATTTCAGTCTCTCAGATAACATTTTAACTGCCTGGCAAATCCTCTTACTTAAAGGCATGCTTCCCAGACCTTATTAAATAGGGTGATATTCCAGAGAACTCACAAAGATGTCAACAATATTGGCACTTGTAAAGAAATATTTACATACACAATGCTTGTTTTGTAGCCCATGTTAACTTTTCCAGCTTTGAACTCATTCAAAGTTTGGGTAGGACTAGCTGCCACCTTACAAGGAATTATTGCTACACCCTTTTCCATACTTAGCTTCTCACTTGCTATCCTCATGGAGAGGAAGCTTTCAAATGTGCGGGTGAAGGAAGTGGAATTGTCAATTTTCTTTAAAGTATGCAGTGTTGACAGCAACTGTGGTAATTAATAGAAAATAAGCAATGCAGCCCTAGAAGTAGGACAAATAGTGGAATCATTCCTTTAACCATGTCACTCTTAGAAAGAGCTGCCATATGTAACGTGTAGCAACACTCAGATCTGAATCTGAGAATATCCTCAGTCACTTGAATAACTACAGAGGTTCACACTTTCGTGAACTTTGGGCCTCAGTTTCCTTATCTTTATTTCACAAGCACACTGTGAGAAGAAAATGAGAAATTACAAGGAATATGTGGGATGTTTTTGTAAACCTCAAGTGTTATACAAAATACAGGGATGTATTATTGTCATTATCCTTTATGTGTGAACAATGATGGAAGGAGAGAATTTTAATTATAGAACTATATGGAGACTGATGTTTTAAGGCTGGAAGAAGGGTGAGAAAAACAAAATAAGACCAGAATTATAGTTCCTCTTCTCCAAGAAACAGCCTTTCCACCCTTACTGCATTTGTGACTTTATACTTTGCTTACAATTGGCACTATGAGGACTTATCTTACATCGTTAATAGAAATAGTTCTCTAAGAATCTGTGGCTTAAAGAATACATTCATATAATCATTTAACAGGGAATATGCTCACTCAGGTGCTTACAATTCTTTTTCAGTGATTTTTGCATCATGTATTCTTTTAAAGCTGTATGATTTCAAGGATGGAAAATCTCTTTCTGCTTCCAAGGATGCAAAGGCACAAAGAAGAGTGATATGAAGCAATTATAGGTACAAAGTTTTCATAAAGGACTCCAAGTAAGGAAAATTTAACCCAGCTATAAAGCTGTGACAAAAAAAAAAAAAAAAACCTAGGGTAAGTTAAAGACTATATAATATTTTCATCTGGAAGCATCATTCTACATGGTTTCTTTCTATTTTCACCATCTTTAGTAATCCTTATTTGAAAATTTATGCATTATTTAAGCTTTTCTTTGCAGAGATAGAGCCAATCTCCAAACTGAAATAATTGTACTTAAGAATTTTCTAGTTACCAGACACAGAAAGGACTGTGAGAGTCTGACTAAAGCCAGATGGCTGCACTAGGGTCTTATTCAATTTCTTTCATAACCATTGTAGAATTTCCAATATTTTATCCTATAATCCTGATGGTTAAATTTATTCCTTAATGTTTTATTTTTTGATGATGTTGCAGATTGGATTATCCTTGATTTATTTTTCATGTGGCTTGTTGTTAAATTTATAGAAACTCTTCTCATTTTCCTGTTGCCTTTTGATCCTGTGACTTTTCTTGTTAAAAAGGTTGTCCAATGTTTGCAAAATTCCTCAACATGAGGCCATACATGTAAACAGTGCTACTTCTTTTAGGACCTAGGAGCCTCACTACTTTTTCTTGTACATTTTCTTTTTCTTTTTATTATGAATAAAGTCGCATTTTCCATCCATGTATTTCTTTGTTCAAGGTTGCTTCCCCCTCCTACCCCTGCAGTATTCTCTCTTATCCACATCTCCCCATCTCATTCCCAGCATGGGCAGGTGGTCCCAAGGTCCCAATATTGCTCAATTCAGCATCCACTCCAGGCAGATCCAGTTTCCTCACCCCAAGTCAGGTGTTCCTCTAGAGGGTGTGGGACCCAAAGTGTCACTCCAACAGGTATTGCCTAGGCCTACCTCATTAATCATCAATAAGAAAATATACAATGGTATCTTGTCTATGAGGCAATCTGATGGACACAGGTTCTCAACTGAAGTTTCCTCTTCTAAGATGACTTTGGTCCTTTAATCAATTTGATGGAAAAAAAAAAAAAAAAACCCTTAACATCCCAGAATCCATAGTCTCAAGTTTATTCCATTATTATCTATGATATTATTCAATCATATCTATTCAGTTAGATCTACTATCTAGATCCATGTGTACATTAACAGATTATGTATTAAATAGTTTGTCCATGTACATTCACACCAAAATATTCAATCTCAACGAATTAAAATAAAAAAAAAAAATCTCTGATGGCACAGATAAAACAGAATCACATTGTGATGAGTGACATAAACCAGGCACAGATAGTATAATCTCATTTATGTGTGAATTTAAAACATTAAACTTTATAGTAAAGAATAAAATTATTGTAGTAAGAAGTTTCTGGCCCAGCCCAGTGTCCCTGTCCAGCAGGTCCAGTTATTCGAAGGTCTCGAGAGGGGGACCACCTGTGAAGCAAATGGGGGAAAGAGAGAGAGGAAGCCAAGCACATAAAGAACGACAAGAGTCAGTCTGAGTCACGTCAAGGCTTCGTTTATTGAGTGAATGCTGAGGCTTTTTAAGCAATGCCTTTGGCAGGGGAGGGGAGGTGGAGAGAGGGGAGTGTAAGGCTCCAGGCAGAGAGGGGAAGCAGAGAGAGGGGAGTTAACCGGGGAGGAGAGTGAAAAATTATCAGAGGAAGTCCGGGTGGGCAGGATCTCTTTGGTCACAAGATTCAGCAGCTGACTGATTACTGTTTGAAGCCCTATCTAAACGTACATTGTATGATGGGCCAAGGACATCCCATTTTTTGCAAGGCCTGCAGTTTAGCAAAGAACACCTTATCATGGGAGACTCCAGGAAGCTCACTTCTGTAACTAACTAAGGACGCCTAATCTTGAAGGACTCAAAGAAGCCTGTTTTTGCAAAGCTAGTAATTTACCAAGGATGCTTCATCCAAGGAGCAGGAAATTCTAAATAGTCCTGGGTCAGTCTGCAACAGCCCAGCCTTATGGTCTAGATATGTACACAGCTGCTTTGCCTCAAATAATCACACAAAGGCTTATATTAATTACAAACTCTTTGTCTTATGACTTGGCTCATTATCAGCTAGCCCTTACAATTTAACCAATTTCTAGTGATCTATGTCTTACCATGTTGCTCATGACTTACCTGTACTCCATTACCTCTTGTTTCTTGGGCAGCTATCATGTTTTATGTTTCTCATGACTCTGAACTCCTTCCCCTTTATCTATGCTTGAATTTCATTCTTGACTATAAATTGGCTTGCCACAGGTTTTTTTTTTATTATCCAATGATTATTCACATAGTTCAGAAAGACATCCTACATCAAAGGATGCTGATAAGAGAGAAAAAAAAAGAGAGAAAAGGCTTTAACCAAAAGTTACAAGTCTCTGTTAATTAGGATACTAAGCCCTTGACATTACAGGTTAAAGCTTGTTGTTACAGTTGATTATTATATTATATATTTGAAAACAATTGAGAAAGTTTTTAAAATATTTGTAACACAAAAGAATAATAAAATCTAAATTTGAGTGGCATGCTAACTACTTTGATTTGATTATTCAACAATGTATTTGTATGTGCAAATGCTACATTTTACTTCATAAATACCAGTATTTGTTAGATTTTTTTAAAAAATTAAAATATTAAAATACTTGTATTCATTGGAACTAGGCAATTGTTTTAAAAGTGTATATTGGTCAGTCCTTAAAACATACATATGGGTTGTGTTATATGGACTGAATAGGTTATATATAGAAATATGGAGAGAAAGGGGGAAAGAAAGAGAAAGAGAAAGAGAAAGGGAGAGTCATACAATGATAACTGGTAAAAACAAGAAGGCCATGAATTTGAAGGAGAGAAGGATGAATATTAATGAAGTATTGGATGGAGAAAAGGGAAGAGACAAATTTTATGGCTCAATTATAATCTTTAAAAACTGTAAAATGACTAAAGGACTGTCTTTTCAGTAGCTGTGTGATCTAAGCAGAGTATTCAGTTGTCATTTAAAACATTTCTTTTAAAAATATTCAACATTTATTTAATGGGTTATAAAAAACTTGGTCAAAATTTATTTTTATTACTTCCTGCATTAGATATGAGAGGTAATTATCTATTTGATCAATCACATGGAAATTCGTGTTTAGAGACTTCAGTCCACCTGCAACAGAGTTCAAACTACTGAGGTCAGTTTTAGCTCTCTTCATATGTTGGCTCAGTTGCCAGCTGCTCAGTTGTCTTGCACTTAGCCTGAATCAAAAATGAGCCATATATATTCCTGTCTTTGGCACTCATTTCTCAAAAGGGAAAATATCACCCAAGAAGAGCAGCTGATCTTAGTCTTATCAAACTTTGGGACTCTAACTATCTCTGTTATAACATTAAATAACTGAAATGTGTTGTCTGTACTGTTCACTCCCTCTGTACTGCTACATTACTGTTTTATCTTTGCTTTTTAATTTATAATAGTTTAAAAAATATTTTTTTCTACAAACAATTTTTCTCTCTATTTTAGTGCATAAATGTGTTGTTTACCATGATTTATACACCATTCTCTAGATGACTTAGTAATTTTCAAGGTAAATTACTGTGATCTCATTTAGTTAAAATTTATTTCATTATTTAATTTCAGTTTTTGTATAATTGCATATTTTTATAAATATAGACACAAATTAGTACATATTAGACAAATTAGAAAATATATATTTCTCAAATATGTTCTATATACATTAAGATAATGCTGCTTTTACATATGTAGTTATATTATCCTACCAAATACTTACCAACAAATGGGACATTTAGTTTTTAATCATATATCTATTACAAAAATAATAATATATCACATTTTTACCACAAATACCTAACTCCAATGTTAATCAACATTTAGTCACTATGACAAAACACTTGTCATAACCCTAACCGTAACCCTAAATAAGAGCTTAAAAGGTCCATATTCTGTGGTTTGCTAATCTAAAAGTGTCTATAGATACATATTCCATGGGGGGGTTATGTATAATACTTTGAAAAATATGAACTAGCCAAAAAGTAAATTTTTCTTGTCAGTATTAATTTATTTTATGGGTCCTTAACTCTTTAAAGCAATTCATTTTTCCAAGTTATCTAAAATACAAAACACTAGAAAAAAGGGGCTGGAGGGATTGCTCAGAGGTTAAGAGCACTGACTGTTCTTCCAGAGCTCCTGAGTTCAATTCCCAGCAACAACATGGTGGCTCACAACAATCTATAATGAAATGTGGTACTCTCTTCTGTATACTTGCTCCTCCTCTCTCCAGATTATGCCATCATCTTTGTTTTTTATCTTAGCCATTCTGAGAGGTGTAAAGTGGCATCACAAAGTTGTTTTGATTTGAAATTCTCTGATGGCTAAAGATGTTGAACAGTTTTTAAAATGCCCAAAACCTTGAATAATCCAATCAAAAAATGGGGTTCAGAACTAAAAAGGGCATTCTCAGCAGAAAAATTACAAATGGCTGAAAGGCACTTGAGAAAGTGCTCAACACCTTTAGCCATCAGAGAAGTGCAAATCAAAACAACTTTGAGATACCACCTGACATCTGTCAGATTGGCTAAGATAAAAGACACAGATGACAGCCTATGCTGGAGAGGTTGCAGAGCAAGGAGAACACTCCTCCATTGTTGATGGGAGTGTAAGCTTGTTCAGCCTTTCTTGAATGTAGCATGGCGGTTTCTCAGAAAACTGGGAATCAATCTCTCCAAGGATCCAGCAATACCACTTCTGGGTGTATACCCTAAAGATGCACAGTTGCACCCCAAAAGCATTAGCTCAACTATGTTCCTAGCAGCATTATTCATAATAGCAAGAACCTGGAAACAACCTAGATGCCCCTCAACTGAAGAACAGATTAACAAACTGTGGTACATCTACACAGTGGAGTACTACTCAGAAGTAAGAATAATTAATTTGTGTAATATTTTTTTTTCTGCTTTTGACCTGATACTCTTTTTCTTTTTCAATTCTGATTATTCTCAGGTTTGATCTTTTTATGGTGTCCTAGATTTCCTTGGTGTTTTGCATTTTGACTTTTTAGTGTTTAGTGTTTTCTTTGACTGACCTAGAGATTTTCTCTTCTATCTCTTGATTTCAGCTGATTTAGCTTGCATCTGTAGTTACCATTCATTTCCTCAGTCTTTCTATTCCCAGCATTGCATAGCTTTATGCCTTCTTTATTGCTTTTGTTTCAATTTTTTATTCCCAGAATGTCTCTTTCACTTGTTTGTTTTCCTTTTCTTGGTTTTATTTTCTATCAGGTATTTTTTATTCTCTTCCAATTTTTGTTTGTATTTTCTTCTCTTTCTTTATAAGCAGGTGGAGGACCATGGGTGAGAAAACTAAAGTAAGAAAGATTTTTTTCTGAACTGTGGGTCTGGACAAGTCAGAAAACTTTAGCTTACAAACAAGCCAAGCTAAGACCATGCATTCAAAAGAAAAAAAAAAGTCTCTCTGTGTGTATTTATTTGAGAACTGGGTGGCAGTGCCTGCAGAGAGTAGAAAAGTCAAAACACAAAGAGCAAAAACAACTGCCAACATAGGAACATTGAAGTATCCCACCTCGAATGTCACCATTATCATGACTGCCAAGACACTAATCCTGCTGCTGGGCAAAGAGTTAATGCTAGGAAATGGCTTCTTACCTGTAGTTTTCCCAGTATTGACCCCATCTGTCCCTTATCTGATACTCTTTTCAGCTTTGCACTCTCTCCTTCACATGCACATGCAACACTCGTATTTGTGTGTGTGTGTCAAGGTGGTATTCTTACACATTTCTGTTCGTGCAGGGAAACCATATTCACTGAGGGCCAGGACTTGTTAGATAGGTATCTCCTCCTATGTATAGTTGCCTTTGTGTGTTTACAAAAACCTTTTGTTGCTTTTGTTTTGTGTTTTTCTTAATAGAAAATTCTAGAAAAAAGTCCTTGGATTCAGTATTAAGTTTTTGATTCTCTAGACTTAATCAGAAAGAGTGACAGGGTAGAGGCAGCAAGGGTTTATCTGGAGCAGTTTCATCTCAGAAAGACAGGTTTCTTGACACTAACTTCAATGGAGGCAAATGTATGCAAGAGAATGCAGT
Source organism: Sigmodon hispidus (assembly GCA_004025045.1). Classification (NCBI taxonomy): domain Eukaryota; kingdom Metazoa; phylum Chordata; class Mammalia; order Rodentia; family Cricetidae; genus Sigmodon; species Sigmodon hispidus. The sequence goes on from PVIH01013410.1 coordinate 10,788, forward strand.
TTAAAAAAGTACTGCCAGCATGACTGTTTCATTACTGGGAGGAGGTTTGAATTGTAAATGTGAAAAGAAAAAAACAAAGCAGGAGGCATCTGGAAGACTCAAAAACAGAGTGAAAGGAAAGATGACTGCCCATGGCTATAGATATGGAAATAAGAGAGATGGAGAGAATAGAGGAGAAAGTGAGATAGCAAGAGATAGAGAATAGACCATAATGAGACAAAGAGCCAGACATGATTGAATAGTAAGAGAGAAAGAGATAGGAAGTGCCTCTTAACAGTAGAGAGGCTAGTGAGTATGAAAGGTTCAGGAAGCTAATATTGACTTTAAATGTGTAACAAATACATGTGACTAGGGACAATAGGAGCCTTGAAGCCAGCATGGACTTCCATATGCTAATAGTAATCACAAATAACCATGTGTGCCTTCTGCCAGAGTTTAATGAAAAGTCTTTTTTTTTATTTTTTAATATAGGAACTGCTTTTAGGTACATTGCATTTTATCTAACCAACATAAATCCTTTTTGAGCTTTAGCTCATTTCTGGATTTATAGATTCTCTGAGACCCAAGAGTAAAAATGTGTGACAACTCTAGGGAAGAATTAATGGGATGTAGGCCAGAATGTCATCCTTGTAAGAAGAGAACATGTGGAATCTTGGTCTCTTGTGGGGTTAGAATTTATCCTAGACCAAGTGGAAGGCAATTATGGGAAAGTGTGCAGAACATTTTACAATGATGCAGGTTTTGGAAATCACAATCTGTAAAGTGTTTGAGGAAATGAAGTTGCCAGTCTTGCAACCTGACTAATCCAAAGAGTTGTAAGAAGTGGAGATTGAGAGTTCTCTTCATTGTGTGAAGCATTTTCAATGGAAAAGGTTAGGTATCTGAAAACTAGTGTCCTGAGGAGAAATAAGACCATGGGATCACGGGTTTCAGGATACGTGTGTGTGTGTGTGTGTGTGTGTGTGTGTGTGTGTGTGTGTGTGTGTGTTTCTAAGGGCTAGACCTCCTTTTGGTAGACCAATAATGAGCTTACAAAAGATTTGATTAGAAAAACTTCTCAAATTTGCATCTTACAGTAAATGGTAAGGCTTCCTGGTTAAAATGCAGACTTCCTAAACTACTCCTAAAGTTCCAAGTCAATAGATCAAGGTAAAGTCACAGATATATTTCATTTTTATCTGGTGTATCATGAAATTTTTATGAAAAAATTCAAGGAACCATTACTTTGTATGTGCTAAGAAATATAGTAAAAAGTTTGTAAAATATTCTTTCTCCGATACTAAGACTGATTGAAAATTTTGTAGAAGTTTGTCAGAAAATATTCTGCAGCACCAGCTGTCTTGGTATGGGCTCTGTAGACTAGCTGACCCAAAATTTATAGCCAGTCTTCTGCTCGGTGTCCTGGATATGAGTAACATAAGTATGCACCACCATACCCTGAATCATTTCATTCAACCCTATTCCTAGACAAATAAAAAGATTGCTAGAAAAGAAAGAATTAGTTTTTCAAAGACATAAGAACTTGTCATCTAATACAAGATAGTCAAACATGAAACCATATGCACATAACAAAAACAGAGTTAGCAGAATGTCTTTATATATTTCAAATACTTGCACATAAACAATAAAACAATACTCATCAAAAAAATTTTCTATCAATTAGAGTGTGAAGAGAACATGAGAAATCTTGGAGGGAAGGAACCTGTGAGGTGATGGAAGAAGGAAATAGGGGTGTAATTAGCTTTTAATTAAAATATATCAAAATAGTGAAAAGATAAGCACATTGATTTAATTAATAATATAACAAAGTACTAAAAACTGCCTTATCTTAGGATTTAAAATATTTTTAGGAAACAAGAATGTGTAAGGGCCAGAGTTTATATTTTTAAAAATGTATATGTATTCATTCTTTAAGATTTCTTGAGATTCATGCAGAAATGCATTTGTGGTTTGCAAGTTAACACTGTGACTATATTTAAGTGATAATCCAGCATTCTAAAAATGCTGCGTAACAGAATATAAATTGTTAAATTATACATGGGTTATGAATTCTAACTTTAGGATATGGGTGTTTTGCTTTGTTGTTTTTGTATAATTTAACAAAATTTAGCCTTTGTGTCTTAGGCTATGCTAGCAGAAACATCAACTTCTAAATTACTGTTTTAGAAAGAAGGTTGTTTAGTGACCTGCATGATCTTGATTTTGTGTCAATTTTGTTTCTTCAATAATTAAACAAACTTTGGGGGTACTGTCAGATATTTATTCAACAAAATGAAAAACAATGTGCTGAATTAAAGTAAAATAAGAACTCATTCTGAAATCACTCTATTAATCACTGGAATTTATCACTATAAATTGCTACTTCCTTTCACTTATAATGTGGAAATGAAGGGATTTGAAAACAAAAAGAACCATGTAGCAGAATGCTGGCACTACAGAAGGAAGTTCTAGTGACCTAAGTGTATCCTACTGACCTCAAAAGACCCAACCCCTATTAGAGTGTGGCTAGGTGAGTTGAGATAGAGTCCAAGGAACACAGACCAGATGGACTGTTTTGTTCCCAATCTCTGTAAAAAAAAATAATCCTTATATAATATATCATATGTAAATAATCCCAATAACAATTGGTGCCTGACCTCACTTACCTTCATATTTTAGAATGGGAGAAGTAAGGAGATTCATCTTGGTCATTTGGGCTGAGCAGCTGAGGCTTTCTGCTGAAGGCAGTGTTCTTCTGAGCAATGGAGAACAACAGATGCATGGCAGAGACCTGATGAAGGACTTAACCTTCCTGATGACCATAGTTAGTGGACCGCAAGTGGCAATCCTTTGCCACTGGGTGATTTCACATACATGAGTTAGGAGATTACGAGGCTTTTCTGACTAAGTAATTGTATTAAAAAAATTAGCTGATTAAGTTTTAATATTTGACTTAAAATATTTTAGGAAGAGAGCTGATATAATTTTTAGCTTTATTTACATATTTATTTACATTTATTCCAATCCTTCCAATTACAATTTCTCTGTGTAATGAAAATGAAACATGGGACACATAGAGGAAACAATCAAACTAGCATTTTGTTTCATGTGATAATTAATTATATCAGTGGATTAATAAAACAAACAATCTGTTCCTTATTTAATTTTGAAAATTTGTCCTTCTGCAGAAAACTGTCCATTTCTTTTGGGTTTTCCATTTTAGTGGAGTATAGATTTTCAGAGTATGACCTGATAATTCTCTGAATTTCCTGGGGGTCTGTTGTTATATCCCCTTTTTCATTTCTGATTCTGTTCATTAAAATATTCTCTCTCTGTCTTTTTGATAGTTTGGATAAGGGTTTGTCTACTTTGTTGACTTTCTCAAAGAACCAACTTTTGGTTCATTGTTATTTTTTTTTCTTCTCTTTGTTTCTATTGTACTAATTTCAGTCCTAAGTTTGATTATTTCCTGCTGTCTACTCCTTCTAGGTGAGTTTGCTTTTAATTGTTCCAAAGCTTTCAGCTGAGTTGTTAGGACACTTGTGTGAGCTTTCTCCTTGGTTTTTTTACATAGGCATCTATTGCTATGAATTTTCCTCTTTAGACTGCTTTCATTGTGTTCCATATGTTTGGGTATGTTGTGGATTCATTTTCATTTTCATTAAATTCTAGAAATTCTTCGATTTCTTTCTTAACTTCTTCCCTGACCCAGAGGTGGTTCAGTGTAGAGATGTTCAATTTCCATGACTTTATAAGCTTTCTGTGAGTTTTGTTGTTGAATTCTAACTTTTGGCCATGGTCGTCTGATATGATACAAGGGGTTATTTCCATTTTTTGTAACTATTGATATGTGCCTTATGACCAAGTATATGGTCAATTTTAGAGAAAGTTACATGGAGTGCTGAAAAATATGTATATTCTTTCTGTTCAGATGAAAGCTTCTGTAAATATCTATTAAGCCCATTTGCATCATAACATCTGTTAGACCCCTTATTTCTTTGTTGATTCTTTTTCTAGTTGACCTATCCAAGGGTGAAAGTGGGGTATTGAAGTCTCCCACTATCAGAGTGTGATATTTGATGAAGCTTTAGTAGTGCTTATTTACATATAAAGGTGCCCTTATATTAGGTGCATAAATATTCAGGATTGAGATCTCATCTTGATTGATTTTTCCTGAGATGAATAAATAATATCCATCCTAGCCTCCTTTCATTGATTTTAGTTTGAAGTCTACTTTGCTGGATATTAGCTTGTTCAGCCACTCTGGAATGCAGTATGGAGGTTTCTCAGAAAACTGGGAATCACTCTCTCAAAGATTCAGCAATACCACTATTAGGTACATACCCTAAAGACACACACTCATACCCCAAAAGCATTAGCTCAACTATGTTCATAGCAGCATTATTCCTAATGATGTCCCTCAATTGATGAATGGATTAACAAACTGTAATACATTTACACAATGGAGTACTACTCAGCAGTAAGAAAAAAATGATATCCTAAAATTTGCAGGCAAATGGTTGGATTTGGAGAATATTCTCCTGAGGGAGGACTCACAAACCCAGAAGGATGACCAGGGGATATACTCACTCCTTAGTAGATTTAAGCAAAAACATTCTTTTTTCATTGAAAGATGATGGGTGAACAAAGTGATTTAAAACACATACATACATAAAACAAAAAATAAAAACTAGAACAAACAAGCTAATAACAAGGAACAAAAACACCTGAACAATAAGAATATAAAACAATATTTATTATTTAGGTATGCTGACTAAAAATAGCCCAATTGATATTTTCTGACTACTTCAAATTTCTCTTATCTTTAATGGCATAGATATTAACAAATGCTTTATTTATGGAACAGTAAAAAAATGTTGTGGAATATTCTTAGGTTTCCATGAGACTCTTGTGTAGTGACTTGAGATTATAAAAATATAGAAAATGAAAAAAATCTCTAGAGTGTTTTAACATTCACATAAATATATATATATATATATATATATATATAGGTATTATAAATTAGCATAATGGGTAGAGAAAAAGTTCAGAAAGAGAGTAGTAACTGGAAATCCAGAAGGATATAGAATTATCTCCAGGGCCACATGAAACAGAATTATTGCACCAAGGTAGATTATTTCAATATATTGCAGCTATTTTGCCAGCATGTAAGATTCAAAATAATAGGGACATTATTAATATATTCTAAAGAAAATTATTTTAGAATCTTTGAAGTTGTATTTACAGAACCTTTAATTTTATCTCAAATTTTCTAACATTGCCTTAAGCAAACAGATTAAATAATTGACAAGAAGACCAAGATATGTTCATAGTGTGAAGGCTTTATTGTTTGTATGTTATTACAAGAGGTTTTGTTTGCATTGTACATCATACTATTGACTCTGTTTTATGTATTTACACATAAATTTATCATCACTCGTATGTTCCATTCACCTATCTTAGTCTAGTAAAATCTCATGGCAACTTTCTTTTTTTATTTATTATTAATGTAGAATAAAGTCTCATTTTTTTTTATCTATCTATCCCCTTGTTCAAACTCCTTTCCCCCAACCTTCCTCCTCTAGGTCACTCTCCCTTCTCCCTACCTCATAGTATTCTCTCCCATTAGCAAATAATAATGGAGAGTCAGAGAAGCTAATTATAACTTTTTTTTAGTACCTCTCAGTTATAATTGAGAAGATTCTGATTTGGAATCCTTATGTTTTTCTTCGATCTTAGTACATATTCATTTTTATAAAAGCTACCTTAAACAAAATTATGCTTTATTTCTCATGATTGAATCATTTTTTTCATATCTCATCTCTATTTTACAAATACCTTTAAAATGTTACTAAATTATTTGGCTCTTTCTGAAATTTATTTGCCTGTTCAGTTACTTGCTCAGAGTACAAGTTGTAACAAATCTATCTAATGCAGTTTTGATAGGCTCTGTCACAGAGAAAGAACGAGGAAGAAGGTAAAAAGTCATCATTTTTGATTTATGGTTCTTATTAGGTAGTGCCTATGCCTCATCAAAATATACCCTCTTTGACATATGACTTTCAGGAAGTTATTAATTATTCTGATTGTTGTAATTTTGCAATATATTATTTTGGAGAAAAAACATAAGCTGAAAATACTTTTATATAGCTAGTATTTTAGTGGCTCCCTGTTTTCAGTTGAAGAACATTCACTGGTAAGAGAAGCCCAGATAACTTCAGATCAGGGATCTCAAGAAGTTTTTCTGATCAGCGTGGATGCTGTGAACATCTTCATAGTTTGAGGAATAAGCTATATGGCAAGATATTGATAAAAACAAAAAAAGCACAGATGACAGCCTATGCTGGAGAGGTTGCAGAGCAAGGGGAACACTCCTCCATTGATGGTGGGAGAATAAGCTTGTTCAGCCACTCTGGAATACAGTATGGTGGTTTCTCAGAAAACTGGGAATCAATCTCCTCAAGGATCTAGCAATAATAATACTTGGCATAAACCCTGAAGATAGATGCACGTTTGCACTCCAAAAGCATTAGCTCAGCTATGTTCATAGCAGCATTATTCATAATAACAAGAACCTGGAAACAGCCTCGATGCCCCTCAACTGAAGAATGGATTAACAAACTGTGGTACATCTACACAATGGAGTACTACTCAGCAGTAAGAAAAATGATACCCTAAAATTTGCAGGCAAATGGATGGATTTGTAGAATATCCTCCTGAGTGAGGTATCACAAACCCAAAAAGATAAGCAGGGGTTATACTCACTCATTAGTAGACTTTAAATAAATAGCAAAACATTTCCAAGCTGCAAACCATAACCACCAACTGAACAGCTTAGGATCTGAAGCACCTTGGACCGGCACGCTGGAGCCCATTTTTTCCCGGAGGAACATCCAGCTCAGTCTTGATGTTGGGGTGAGAAAAGCATATTTGCCTGCAGTAGATGCTGAACTAAGACATCTTGGGAACTTGGGACCTCTTGCCCTTGCTGGGGAGGAGAAAAGGAGATGGGGAGAGTTACTGGGAGGGACAGGAGGGGGAAGGGAGTCTGAACAAGGGGAAACATGGAGAAAAAATGAGACTTTATTCCTAATAAAATAAATAAAGGAAAAGAGGAAAAAGTAAAAGAGAAAAAAACAATAGGTACAGTAATTATATACAATATATAAAAGCAATAATTACAAGATTAATGTCAAGTCCATTAAAAAAAAATTGTTGTTCTTAGTTTGACACTCTATTCCTTCCTACAAATCCAATTCTGGAAACTGCTAACATTTTTTTATCATCTCTGTAGTTTTGTTTGTTTGTTGCAGAATGATATGTAAGTAGGATTATATAGCACACAGCCTTTTCATATTGGCTGACTTTACTTTAAGTACACTTAATATTTTACTGTATATCTTCATTGTTTAATATGCAATCTTTGTAGTATCAAACAATACTAGACATATTAGAGCTTATATATTCCTTTACCTGGATAAAGGACATTTTGATTTCTTTATAAGACAACCACAAACAAAATGGCTATAAATTTTCATTCAGGTTCTTATGTACCTATAAAATTTTATTTTTTGATAAATACTAGAAATTCAATTGCCAATATATAATGTAAATGTAGGCTTAGCTTTGTGAAATATTTGTTCTAATATCTATTATCATTTTCTTGAATTTTGCAGTTATAATTAAATATTATTTCAAAAATCTAAGAAGTATTTTAATTTGAATTTTTGCCTCCATCAAAAAGATTCTAGTTTTTTGTTAAGACATGTACTACTTTCCCTTATCTGTTACCTAATTTTTCTAATGGTTATAAATCATCCCATAAATATCTACTAAATAATTATATTAGATAAATATGCTATAAGCAATGTTACATAGAAAAAATAGGGTATCTACACTATGAATCCTTTGAAATCTAAAGTACTTATTTCTAATTACTCCAGCACATTATGATTCATTTTATGTGAGCTCAAGTGATTTTCTCAGAAGATTCCCTTAAAGTGGCTTATTTATCATGCATTTACAACATCCACTATTAGTGTCCATTTCTTTTAAATTAAAGAAAGTGTTGCTTGCCTGTTACTTTATCCAATTAATATTTATATCCTAGGATGTGCATTTCCTTCAAACTCAGAGCCTAGCATTTGCTTAATGATCTGATTCACAACTTTGTTAATTTTAACTCCAAAAGAGATTTTAGGCTATCTACATATTAGAAGAAAACAGTGTCATCAGAATCCCACAGGAGAATATACAAATTTTAGGATATATTTTTTTCTTACTGATGAGTAGTACTCCATTGTGTAGATGTACCATAGTTTGTTAATCCATTCTTTAGTTGAGGGACATCTAGCTTGTTTCCAGGTTTTGGCTATTGCAAATAATGCTGCTATAAATATAGCTGAGCTAATGCTTTTGGGGTGTGAATGTGCATCTTTAAGGTATATGCCCAGTAGTGGTATTGCTGGATCCTTGCGGAGATTGATTCCCAGATTTCTGAGAAACTGCCATATTGCATTCCAAAGTGGCTGAACAAGTTTATATTACCACAAACAATGGAGGAGTGCTCCCCTTGCTCTGCAATCTCTTCAGCATAGGCTATCATCTGTGTTTTTTATCTTTGCCAATCCGACAGGTGTCAGGTGGTATCTCAAAGTTGTTTTGATTTGCATTTCTCTGATGGCTAAAGATGTTGAACACTTTTTCAAGTGCCTTTCAGCCATTTGCAATTCGTCTGCAGAGAAGTCCAGGCAGGAAAACAACTCCCTTCATAATGGTAGATTCATGTCATTATACCTATGTAAAACTCACTGAATGAATGAACTTCAATACAAACTATGGGCTTTGATAACTATTTCTCAGTATTGATCTGTAATTAGAGTAAATATGTTCTCTAGGTGTAGAACATTGTTGTTGATATGATGATATGATATGCATACTTACTGGTGAAACATAGTTATAGGACAATGGCATAGATTTTTGTTCAATTGTGCCATGAAGATGAGAATTAAAAAAGCTGCTTATGTTCTATACTGTCAGGCTGTGGAAAAGGGGGGGGGGGCAGATGTCATTAGTAAAGAAAGCAGAGGAATTAGAACAATTGAAAAACATTGCATTTTCCTCAAAGAGTCAATGTCAACATAAATCTGATTTCACAAAGGAAGTATCACTTCATGATGAATTTTCTTATGTAAGTCATTAGGAGTCATGGTTATTTCCAGCTGAGTTTTCCTTAAATATTACACCAGTAGTCAATAGCGTCATTGATATCACAGATAGAACTCAATATTACACATGTGGGTTACCAGTTCAGAAAGAACTGTGTTTACCAAAGACTTAAGCTAGCTCAGTAGACATCTTCATATTAGTATGAAGATTTAGTGGACGAATATGATCTTTGTAGCAGGAGAAGTTCTGGTAGATTTGAATGCTTTTCACTAGCACATAAATTATTTTTACGAATGACTAGGATTGGAACAATAATGTGAATTCTAAAGCCAATTTTCAGTTGTTAGGAACAGATATCAGAGGTCCCTTGGAGATGCCGACTCATCTTCAGTATTTTCCATAATAAAGGAAAAAATTTGAAATACTTGCAAGCACACCTAAAAGAGTAAATTTTAAAAATCAATTTGGACAGTGTAAAATGGCAAGGAATATCAATTACTGAATATAAGATACACTGTTAAGCAACAATGCATAATGCACTCTGTTTACTAAAAACCAATTTACTGGCATATAATTATATCACAGAAGATATATGTCCAAAATAATATATTATATATTTCAAAGAAATTAATTAATAACTTTAAAGAGTCATCTTGAAGCTGTGATTTTGCTCACCATATCTGTTATGATTTCCTAGGTTAATTTGAAAACTTTTGCCAAGTTTCTTATAAATAAGATTACAGGGTAGAATTTTTGTTTGTTTGTTTCTGACTTATTCTCATAATTCAGTATTTTTTTTAACTTTTCATTGATTCTATTTGAATTTTCACTATGTATCCCAAACCCACTTATTTCCCTGTCAACTTGCTTTTTTCCTCTGCCCTTACAACATACTCCCTTCAATAAAACAGAAAAGTATAAAAACAAAAGCAAAACAAACAAAAACAGACAAAAAAAATATCTCATCATGGAAGCTGTACTGTAGTCTAGTATGTCACACATTATGCCCTTTAGTCCATATATCTTTTCATAGTGCTCATTGTAATGAGTCATTGGATTAGTTAGAGGCCTCTGGCTCTGTTACACTATGCATTTTGGTCCCTCATTGGGACTTCTCTTAGATATCCTATTTTTGCCTTATGTCATGAAGATCCTATAGCTTTGTATCTACAGATATGGATCTTTTTCACACTGCAGTAGTTAATAGATAATATGAATCTTGTAGTAGGCTACCCTGTAGTTCTGTTTTAGGGCCTGGGTAGTAGCTGTGAGTTGGTCAGCCTGCCAGCTTTCCCTCATTGCCACCCTGAGTTCTCCAGTTCAAGCCCAGCTAGCTCACCCAGTATAGTAGACAACAAGAAGCAAGGCCAGTTCTCAAACTCTCAGATCCAGTTCACCTGCACTCACACCACCATGCCCAGTCCAGGCACAATATTGGACCAAGTCTCCAGATTGCTCTTTCAATCTCATGCTCAGGAAGCTGGCTCTCCTGCCTGACTTAGGTAGCAAGGGATGGTGGTGGAGAAAGGACATACTTCCTCTGTACTTGTCACCCCATGGCATACAAGTGATGGGGTGGTGTCAGCTCTCTTATTCTCATACACACAAACATACCCATGTGTGCCCTTGCCATCAAGGTCAGCTGTGGTGTGCTGCCCAGGCAACATGCATACCTGGTCTTCCTTGAGCTGCAGCTGGGAAGGAACATGACCTGTTCTCCCACTTTCACTTTAAGGACCTTGGGATCAGCTCTCTCACCTGTCACAGGTGGCAAGGGATGAGGGCAAGGGGGGAATATTTTTCCCTCACTCATGCCACCACAAGGTAAGGGGTTGGGTAGTCTTTCTGATCTCATGCTGCTGTAGTCAGCTTTCCTGAATCCCCACCAACACCTTCATTTTGCTGCCTGGGTTAGCTGCAGGCCCTGTTCTACTGAGTGATGCTGCTGCTGGAAGGAAGCAGTGCCAGTTCTACACTCTCATGACCTAAGAGTCATCTCTCCTACCCACTACAGGTAGTCAGGGCTAGGGTCATCTCTCTTAATGACTGAGCAGCCTTCCTATGCCCGTGAGTGTAGATCTTTAAACATATGCTTTTTTATTTTATTTAGTATTGGGAAATGGGCTGTAGAGTGTTTACTTTGTGGCATTAAAATGTAAATTTTAAAGTTAAAATATACTATTAAAGTGTATATTAAACTTCACATAAATTGTGGTTGTGCCATTTGCATCCCTTCGTAGCTGAGAGTGAAATTTTCACTTACTCCAAATCTTTGCCAGCTTTTTGTATTACAACTATTTTCATTTTTATGACTATGTGTTTTACTTTTTATCTTTTTCTCCTTTTTCAAAAGTAGAATTTTTTCATACAGTATATTCCAATCATGGGTTCCCCTCTCATATCTTTCCAGATCTTCCTCACCTCCCTACCTACCTACCTTCATAACTTCTGTTTCTCTTTAGAAAACAAATAAGCAACAAAAATACCAAACAATACAGAATAACAGTAAAAAGCAGCAGAAACATAAACACATCATGTATTTTATACCATGATATACACGCAAAAATAACCAGACAAATAGAAAAAAACCCAAACAAATCAATGTGAGGCAAAACAAATCTTCAAAAATATCATTGAATTCATTCTGTGTTGGTCTTCTACTGATGGCTATAAGACATACTCATAACAGTAGTTTGTATATTCAATGTCACATCAATGGAGGGAACTTTTTTTTTCATTTCAAGCAGCTAACAATTGGACACAGTTTCTTGGTTATAAATTTGAACTCATGTTCACTTATGTAGCATTTATTGACCATTATGGATTTTATTTTTATTTACTAGACATGCATTTTTAAAAAATAAACATATTTACTTGTAGATCTGTTTTTGGATATGGTCCTATTGGACACAAATACTTCCAAAACACCCATCCTTTCCCCCATTGTGGCACAGTGGAAAAAATCTTGAATGTCAATTTACATAAAATATTTCTAACAATGAGTCATTAAATTGATACTAATTATATATCCCTGACCTTTAAGTAGATACTTAAAATTATGAAGCAACCCACTTTGAATTTACAAATGATTTATAATAAACCATTAAATATGTTTATTGGTAAGATATGAAGGAAATAGTATAGGATCTCACACTATGTATTTGGTTGGTAACAGGTTAGATCTAAAAAAATACATATTACATTTTTTTGATCTGCCATAGTACATGTATAGATGTGGAAGGCAATGTTGCAGAAATTTTTCTTTTTTTCCAGCATGTAATTTATGGAGATTCAACTCAGGTCATCAGGCCTGAGATCAAGCCTCTTTGTTGTATTAAGTTTCTGACCCAAACTTTCCAGCCTGGCACAGATGTTTGGTCCCAATCTCAGCCCCTCTAAGCCTCAAGTAATCACACACAGGCTTATTTTATTTTTACACTGATTGACCTATGGACCAAGCATATAACTTGCTAACTCTTTCATTTGAACTCAACCCATCTTGTTCAGCCATGTGGCTCAGTACCTTTTCTCAGAGCAGCATTTCAGCTTCTTTCCTCTGCATGTCCTGGAAGCTCTGGTGACTTTGTGGCATCTGTCTCTACTCTGAGATGTTTCCTAGTTTTCTTAGTCTGGTAGCCCTGCCCACACTTCCTGTCTGCCTTGAGCTAATCCTGTAGGCAGGACAAATATTTACATTGCCAGCATAATCCCACTACACACCTTAACCTGCCACCTCAATTACCCTGTAACAAAGTCTCTGTTAGAAGAATTAAGTGCCACAATGCAATAGAAAGACTAATTCTGACTATTTTATGCAAATATTTAAATATTTTGCTTTATTCTGTAAATTTCCAGTTTGAGGGTAAAAGGACAATAATAAAATAATGTAAATAAAAATTTTGACATCATTGCTGATCTGTACATAAATAAAAACAAATAGTACTTTTGCAGTAATGACATAAAAATTTAAGAACATATTAGCATATTACTGTGTGGAACTAAATGACAAAAGCTATTAAAGCACATTAAAATGGAAGACAGATGACAAATGATATGAGACTTCAATCAATAGAGAACACAGAATAACTTTTAGTAAGCTTTAAGATAATAATTTTGAAAATTACAAAAAAAATAAAAAATTCACCCCATAATAATTTGGAAAATTAAAAAAATAAAAAATTCCTCTGAAATATTGCAACTGGTGATAGTTACTATTTGTATAGGCATTTAAACAAAGACAATTATAAATGTAAAGGGAAAAACCGATAGAAAATGTAAAGAAGTTACATTAAGTATAATGTATTCAGGGAAGAATAACATGAATACTTTTATTACTCAGAGAAAGATTTAGAAAGGGCTGGGAATAGGCTGCTGCAGATCCATCACTAGTACCATATCAGTAGACAATGCATTCCACAATGACAGAAGAGATTAGGAAAGGACATACTGAAAATTAAAGAAGATATTCAGAAGAAAAATAGAAGAGTAGTTTATATGGTAAATCCCATGACTTTGAACTGCCTTTATAAAGAAAGATAACAAGTCAAATGTTTTGTATGTATATATACACATACAGTTAAAGTACTATGACCAAAATCTTCAGACAGGAAAGGAGACATTGAAAGGAAACCTCTCCACCATGACTGATTAAAGGCAATGGGACACAGGTAACCCAGGGCTAGCCTTAAGCATCATCACTGTGGCGAGGTATCTATCGGTCAGTGCTACACAATGATCCTATACTTATTAAGTTGAAAACAAAAGAATCATCAATTTGGAAATTCTAAACAAAGGCTTTGCTTCTTGAATCCTGTTTCTCAATGCAAATGTAGGGTAGGGGCAGCTCATGTGATTTTTTTATTGTAATGTCATTTTCCCATGTTCACATCTTTGTGTTTTTGAAGAAGCAGAACCATTGCCATCTTGGAAATCAGGCCACCATCCTGAGACAACTTGTGACCAGGGGCTGAACTCAAGCCCCAAGAAAACAGTGAAACGGGGTTAAAAACATATAACCTGGAATCAGCAGTAAAAAGTTTTACAAAGAGCAGATGTTCCTACAGATACCTCATATCCTGTCAGAACCTTATAGTTCCCCTACAGATATCCTGAAAGCTGCTAACATTCCCATACACTGATTTCTTCAATGACTACCTCATCTTTAGCTTCCCTGTTCAATCACACAATGCCAAGACACATAATCCACCACTTAAAGCTTTATCCTATATAAACCCCTTGTAAAAAGAGCTCTGGAACTTTCTCCCTCACTCACAGCAAGTGTAGCATCAGATGAGATCCCTGCCTTGGCTTGCATTAGAAAGTCAGTGCCATGGTGGTCTTCTTGTGTTTCCTGAGACACAGTTAAAACATTCTTACTGAGGATCTTTGCCAGTAAATGGCCTGGGATCAATTCTTTGAAAGAGCTTACAAGTACTTTTTACTGATATAGAAGTGACAGTAGATCTCATGACTGTTTAAGTAAAAGTTCCTTGTCAGAATTAAAGTATAGTTACATTATAATAAAACTAATAGTACATTAAGTGAAAAGAGATATATAGTACATAAAATATTAAATTAATGCATTCTTTTCTTTGTTTAGTACCACTGTAGCTTTATAATTTACTATATTTTAATGGCATCTCCAAGGAAAAAATTATGAAATAAATAATGGTTTTGGTTTTACATATTGTTTAGTTATGTCTCTAAAATGGTCATCAAGTAGGATTGTATTATTATGTCCTGGGAATCTATATTTTTTAACAAAAATTTAAGCCAGTATGATTCTTCTTGTCATTAAATAATGCTAAATAATAATAGTCTCTAGGTTTTGCAACCTCACTGGTAATGACTACTCTTGACTAGTCAATTAACTTTCTTCTGTTATAGCTTTAGACAATGTCTCATTATTTAGTTCTGACTGTCCTGGGACTCATTATGGAGAACAAGGGAGCCTCAAACTTTCTGTTGTCCTTCCTCTTTTGCCTCCCAAGTATTAGGTTCAGACATGAAACATATGAGTTAACCTTTTGAGATAAGTATTCTCATTTTCTAAATGACTTAAAAGTAAGTAATTCATGAAAATTTCTTCATCCCATGATTATTAAAAATAGGCAGGCAAATATTTGTGTATGGACAATTTATAGAACACAATAGATAATTCATTGGTTTTACTAAAGAAACTTGCATTACAAGGGGAAGACTTTTAACTGTATTCTAAATTTTCAGCCTACTTAGAGTGTCAGGCTTTGCCATAAAATATGATTTAGTCAAAGTGCCTCTGCTCGTGAGAATACACAGTACAATTACACAACGAATAGTTTAACGGGAAGTGTGGGGTAGAGAAAGGTCTGTGTTGTAGAGGTAAATAACTAGCAACAAAATAAGTCTAGTGAAGACTATAACACTAATTCAAAAAGGAAGAAAAGACTCTTCTTAAAAAACAATTTAGAGAAAGAAAAGAAGAATATATTTTAGAGCTATTGGCAGCTAAGATAATTTAAAAAACTATATTTAGAAGGCATTAAGATGTTTTAGGCTAGAGAATGACATAGTTATGTCTGAGTTTTCAGTTAATATTCTGGGAATGGATATATAAGAAGTGAAAGTCAGTGGAATAAAAAAGGCTTCAACAAAGGCAATCCACAGAAAAATGTAAGCATAAACAGATAGTAGACATCACCACTAGGCAGAGGTTTAGTTATCAGAGAAAATACTAGCATGTCATTCTTACCTATTAACCAGACCTTCCTGTCTTATCTTACTTAGCTTGAGATAAGAGCCATAAGGGCCAGTTCTGTTCCAACATTTATAACTTCTACTGGGAGCTAGATTCACAGTTTGTCCTTGGAAAAAAATTGTATGTTTTGCTCAATCACACCCAAAAAATGTCTCCATGAGCTAGTGTTTTGACCTGCTAGTGTTTCCTGTCCATATGCATTGCCAGCATATTCCAGAATCTCCCTGAGATGATGCTGACAAATATAGGGAGCTTTGTGAAACTCAGCCTTTTTATTATAACATCAATAAAACTTGACAATAGCTATGATGTCAATAAAGTTTAAAAGTTTAAATCACAACTTATTATGTCATTGGGGTACTAATTGATGTCAATATTAAACTCAATTTATGACTACCATTTTATTGCTATTTTATAAAAAATCATGTTCTCAAGAAAGCAATGCAAACATTGCTCAAATACTTTTTGGTATCCTTTATCTCAGCACTGAAAAAATATTGTGCTTGTTTAAATTTTCTAATATGATATAACCTTGTAAATATATATGTATGTTGTGGAATAATCTTCATACATTGTGATGATGTGTCACTGATTGGCTTAATAAAAACCTACAAGACCAATAGTTAGGAAGGCAAGCAGAGTCAAAAGTACATAAAAAGAAAGCATGACATATAGATGAAATAACAATCTATGAGCATGTGTCAGCATTTAAATAAATAGAAATGGGTTAATTTAAGTTATAAAAACTAATTAGAAACAAGCCTAAGCTATTTTCTGAACTTTCATAATTAATGGTAAGTTTTAATGTGGTTATTTAGGAGCTGGCTGGTGGTACAGAGAAATACTTGCTATAAATGCATGTATGTACATATGAATGAGTGTGTGTAAAACATTAGTGATCCACTGATAAAGGCAGATGTCTGTTAAATTTGTATCATTATTAAAATGGAATATCCATGAATTGATCTCATTAGTTCAGGAATTTTATTAAACAAAAGATCATATCTTCTCCTTATAATTTAATAATAAGGATTGAACCATGTTTTTTGTTTCGACTAGAATTATGCATAAGATCTATATGGCCATACTCTTTAATCTTATGCTTATTATGATAAATAGTTTTAAATACCCAGTTGCACAATAGGCATATGAAATACTGTCACTTTACTTATGCTATTGGCAGCTCAAAATTGACCAAATATAAAATCCAAGACAAATAAATACAAAGAAAATCCTTGAAATTTAAAGCAAAATGGAAAAATTTCAGACATAAGTAAGATAATATGATCTTTCTGCCATTATGCATAATTACATTATGTGAAAAGATGTATAATTTCCCAACAGGTACATACTGAGTAACAACATACTTTGTGTGCTTTTTGTTGTTGTTTTCTATGCTTGTGTGTGTGTGTTTGTGTGTATGCACACACACACATGAGTGCGTGTCCATGGTATAACTTTGAGGATAAGAGCATATCTCTTATGCTATAGATTACTGAAATGCTTATTAACTTTTTAATGTGTATATTAGGAGAAACTATTTCTTTTTTTGTTTTTTTGGATTTTTTGTTTTTGTTCCTTCTTTTTTTATTATTATGAATAAGGAAGTCACATTTTCTATCCTTGTATATCCTTTTTCAATGTCCCTTCCCCCTCCCACCACATCAGGTTATTCTCTCTTCTCCACATCCCCACCATGAGCAAGTGGTCCCAAGGTCCCATGGTCCCAGTATTGCTTAGTACAGCCTCCACTGCTGGCAAATCCAGTTTTCTCCCCCCACCATCAAAACTGAGTCAAGTGTTCCTCTAGGGGGAGTGAGATCCAAGGAGTCAGTCCAAGGTGTTTCTGATCCCAAGCTGTTCAGTGGTTGTGGTTTGCAGCTTGGGCATGCTTTGCTTTTTTGTTTGTTTGTTTGTTTTTTGTTTAGAGGCCACTGATGAGTGAGTACATCCCCTGCTTATCTTTCTGGGTTTGTGATACCTCGCTCAGGAGAATATTCTCCAAATCTATTTCTAACATTTTGGTGACATTAAGGTATTTTTCAATACTGATGAAGCAAGTTACTATTATTATAGATTGAAAATATTGAGTATTTGTTGAGGTAAGGTTGGTGTCTCAATGATAATCTTAAATATAACAAAAGAGGCCAAGAGTTTGAAGACAGCACATAGGGGTATGTGGAAGGGTTTAGAGGTAGGAAAAAGTAAGTTCAAAAGTAAAAAATATAAGAGAAATTTGGGGTGACTCTTTTAAGTTTTAATTCTTTTAATATCCTTCATTTATCCCTAGTCATTTTTATTTTTTGTTGGGGAGACACTTTGCAAAGCACACTTCTCATTCTAGTGGTATATAGTTTTTCTGATGACTAAGATTATTTTATGAGTATCCCATGTTATATCTCATCAGTTCCTCCTAAATACAATTTATTATGAGTTTTTTTTTTAATTTCAGAATATCTCTCACAAGAAGTATCAGAAAGTGTTATTATTGGTGACCCACTCAGAAATTTTGTCTTGATAAGACATAGTGTAATGTTTCTTAAAAACCAAATATCAAGGAAAACTTTTAATCAAAAGTTTGTGTCTGTGATCTATTTCTTTAAAGGGCATCATTTGTCACATTATTTCTTTTTTGTGAAAGTATAATTACTGTTAGTATTTTGCATGTTGAAAGATGAAACACACTGCCAGATGCCATTTAAAGTTCACTGGGAAATCTGGATATCCAGGGAAGGGTAAGGGAAAGGAAAAGAAGAGAGATAAAGAGACATAGAGAAGAAATGGGGCAGAGAAAAAAAAGGAATGTCTGCCCCTTGTTGTCTCTCTTTAAAGAAAGGGTGAGCATGTATACATGCCCAGGGGCATGCCCTGTGAACGCAGAGAAGCATGACCATGCCAAGGGGGCAAACTAGGATGATGTACACACACTAACAATTACATCATTTCTTTCTTCTCCATACCTCTCCAAAGCTTCCCAGTCCCTCTTTTTTCATTAAATATTAGTAACCAACTTTCTTACTCAGCTATGATGCCTGTAAATAACAACAATAATCCAGAATAGCATGATAATTCTAAGGGTGCAGTAGTTCCATACATATCTCAGAGGTAATTAATAGCTTTTTAATTAGGTATGCAATTTTTATATGTATTACTTCCTTTATTTATTATTTTAATATTTATTTATTGATTTGTATCATAATTTACCTACGTGCATGACTCCGAATGAAGTGTGTGTAAAGTCTACAGAGTGAGAAGAGGGTACCAAATCCTTTGGATAAAAAGGTAGAGAAGATGGCAGACTTTCATATGGGTGCTAAAAATTGAACCTGTGTCTTCTGGAAGAGCAGCCAGTAATTTAAGTAGCTAATATATTCCTCCACGTCCTAATTTAAGAATTTCACATCATACTACGAAATCACAAATTAACTACAAAATGATTTAATTTTAAAACTTAAATGGATTAAAAAATAGAATTGTCATAGTTAGCTTATTTATATTTTGGGTATTTTACATAATAAGTAAAATTGCATGGGCCAAGAAAATACTCTGGCTAGATCTCATCTGGTAAATGCTGATGACCAAATTATGAAAGGCCAGAGAAAGAATCAGATTAGAGATGTAATGCTATATGTTACATGACTTAATTTTGCGTTTGTAATATCCAACTCTTGAACAAACTTAAATTTACAATAAAATTTAGCATAACACCTTTTAAACATTTTATTTATTTAAAGTATATGTGTGTGTACATATGTGCACTTGAGTGCCATACTACACATGTGGACATGAAAAGGCATTAGGGATAATTTGGTTCTTTCCTTCCACAATAAGGTTTTTGGGTCATCAGGCTCCCTTGAATATGTCCTTAACCATAGAACCATTATTTCTAGATCCTTCCCTGCATTTCAGATAACTAATGTTAAAACAATGATAAGACAAAGACAAGGAAGTGTTAAATTAAATCAATAAAAATCAGTACATTTATTTTGTTCTTAGTTTGAATATTTGGGTTTTTATCAGGATTAGCAAGAAAGAAATTGACTTCTTTTACAAAAGAACTTTAATCATAATGAGCAGCTACTATTTTGGTATTTCTACTTTTTGATATTTTTTTTTTACTTCTGTAACTTGATTTCTGATTGATTCTCAATGTCCTGTCAGTTACTCTGTGTTTAATAAAGCTGGGAATTCCAATGAAATGAAAATTCTGGTGATTTAAACTCTGTTATTCTGTCATAATTCTATCTTAAAACTTATGTGTTTGAATGAATGTGTATTCCTATTTTGATCTTAGTGTTCTGTAGTTTACTTACATAATGACACTTTTACTATAATTCTTTCTTGACTTAGTAAAATATGAGACATTCTACTTCCTCAGTACAGCTGCATTCACCAACAATATACACATTAACAAAAATATCAGCATGACATAATACAAGTGATATGTAACTCAGCAAATTGTTCTCTCCACAGAATTCCTGTGAACATATGGAGAAGTTTGAGGCAAAGGAAGAACCAATAAAAAGTAATCAAATTCAATTTACATGTATATTATACAGCTGATTTAAAATTAACATAAACAATGTTGAGGAAATGGTTTTGTTACAGCAAGTTGATTTTCAATGGGACTGGTTCAGAAGACAGTGACATAATCAGAAGTCTTTAGGATTGTTTTTCATGTTGTACTTAATTTTAAATTCTACAAATTCAATTAAGCAGAATTACTAAATTCTGGTCTATTCTAGGCAGGAAGAGGCATTGTATTAGGACTTGTTCTGGCATGGGTATATGCACTTGAATAACACAAAGTTCTTTTCTATTTTTATTCTTTAAGAGATAGTTCCTCTTTTTCTTTAGAGCTTGTATTCTCAGCATACAGTCTTGAAAGAAAAACAACTATAAATAATTCATTATAAATTTTTATCTATACATGATGTGTGTGAGGTTTGATCTTTTCATAATAAACTATCTTAGAAAGAGATTTCATAAAAGAAAAATAACAAAAAAATGAGTAGCTGATTAAAACATTCATTTGTTTTCAAACTTATTAAAGCTTGGAACCCAAGTTTAAATACCAGTAGATAACTGGGTGTGGTGTAGTCCCTTTTCCTGGCTTATAATCAGACACATTTCCAATGTAACTTTGTATGGTAGACAAAGCTCTGAAAAGTTCACATCTCAACAAAAATCCATCTTATCAAAGAAGCTCCACTCTGATTGCATCATACATGTCTGGAAATATTCCCAGTTCAACACTTTTAAATGTCATCATATTAAGGAGTATAGTTTTAGTGAACAAATTTTGTGCAAGACATGAATATTTGACCCATAGCAAAATCTAAAATGCAAGAATGATAAAAGTCTAAACTTTAAAAAGTACATGATTGGCTAAATGAAGCTGTTTGTTTCACATAAATGTGTTTTAAAAGATGTTAAAAAGGTTAGAAGGCAGATTTTTTTAGCTTAATCTGTATTTATTTATACTTTAAAAACAACATACCATTTTAACCTTCTACGATTAACCTCTGGAAAAAAATTGATTTTCCCCCAACTTTTTTTTAAGTTTTTACTTTATTGTGGAAAGCAGTGTACCATTGTACCATTTCTTTCCTTTTTTTTTTTTCACATTCACGTCCACACATTTACTTTACAAAATAACTGTCATATTTACAGAAAGTATAAATAGAAGGTTATTCACAGACACATTGTTTACAAGATGAGAAATAAACATTCAGCAGTAAATGGTTAAATAAACTATGGCAAGTCTATACAATAAACTATTATGTAGTTAAAAAGGCCAACTGATGTGAGGATCTTGAAAATATATAGTATAAAAAGGGTAGAAAGTCCCCTGTTGGATGAGGCAGATTATTTAAAGAGTTCAGGGCTTCCAGATAGTAAGATCGAGGGTTTAAATTGTAGTTTGTTTCTATCTTAAGCTAGATAACCCATCTAAGGATGTTCAGAAGAGTGAGTCCCACATTTTGTGATACATCCACCTTCAAGGACCCTAACTTTTAATAAAAAGAAAGATTACTTTAACTACTACAATCCTGGAGAATAGGGAACTTTCTCTTAGGAAATACATTTAGAAAGGCTTGGGAAGAATGTGGCAGCCAAAGGAAGATCCCAAATATCATGCAGATAGATTAGACAATGAAAAGAAATGAAGAAAGTCTGTAATACAGGATGTAGCAGACGTCAACTACTTCTTCTAGGACTGGGTATTGGGAGTAACCAACAAACCATGAAACAACTAAACATTGAATCGAGTTGAATGACTGATTACCACTAAAATAAAATATATCAGACATATATAGACACAGGCAGAATGTACATAGAGATTTACAGCATGAGAACGGGGCACTGTAGATTGAAGATTATGAACTCCTTCTTAAATATAAAAGGTGAACATAAATAGTATAGGGGATTGTAAGAGAGTCAATGTGCCTAGAACCAGAGTTCAAGTTATATGATGTAGGTAGGAGGCACAGTGCAGTTGGGATAGGTCATCTTTCAGAAAAAAAACAAAGTTGAAAAGATGCTCAGGGACTTGTCTGAAAGCAATCTTTAAAATACAATAATTTAAACATTGTGTGAAAGTCAATGGAGACTTTTGAAGGATTTTAATCAAGCAACAACATGATTAGATTTGGGTTTTGAAAGACCTCTTCAGCTGCCAGGTAGGGAAGGGATTAGGGAGAAATGAAATTTATCTATTATTCATTAAGGTATAGAAATTGGTTAGGAAGAATTTTCAAACACATATGTTTGAAAGGCTTAAAATAAAGAGTGCAAAACTTTTCATTTGTGAGTTACAAGAACCACATTAGAGAAAAAAAAAATAGAATGGCAGCTCATTCAATCATGTTTGTTTATCTGAAGATCCATCATGTTTGTCTCTGTGTAGCCCTATCATGTTTATCTGTGTGTATATTTATTATGTTTATCTATCATGTTTGACTGTGTGTAGCTCTATTATGCTTATCTGTGTAGTTTTTTATGTTTGTCTGTGTGTAATGCTACCTTTTAACATTGTAGACATATTTTTTTTGAAAATTTACCTTTCTCATAAACCTATCAACACATATACCTTGCATTATGAAGACAGCTTTATCCCTATTTTTCAAATCCAGTATCAACAACAGGAACACCAAAATTTCAATAGAGAGCACTCCATGTGATTCTCTCAATATTATGTGAGCTGAAGCTAGATCCCCTCAGAGGCTTGATAGAATAATTTTCCAAGGTGGTACCATTTCTTCTCTTAAAATAATTGGCACTAGATGAAAATCAAGAACATCTTAACCATGTAACACTAAATTCTGAGCCAAAGTTTAATTTTAGAAATCTTAAAGTGACCACAGTGATTGTTCAGGACATTTGATCTGAGACCTGGCTGTCATCACAAGTGTGTTATTTTTGTTTCCAGGCCTTCCTTTATAAATAGTGGAGTGATAAGAGTCATTGCAAAGACTGACATTAGAAGTGTGTGGGTTGGAGCTTTTTATTCTGAAGACCAGCCATGGCATCAATATTTCACACTGCTTCTTCAAAAAAATTGCTCACAGCACAGAATTATCACACAACACAACACATCTGAGAGTATGACCTCAAGATAATCTAGAAAAGATTGGTGAGGATAAATACCAAGTAGGTAGAATGTGGGCTAAGAAAAGGGCCTGAAGAATAGACAATCTCATTATAAGTTTAGGGATATTTTAAATCTCTAAGGGTTTCTTTTGACACTCAGCCAAATTCCATTAAAATTACAAATTAGTTTTAGTTTTTCTGCGACCTCCTTTGAGTTTTTAAATAGTTTAAATGTATTGCCTCTTTCCATATTTACATTTTCTTGAGATATTCATAGTATAATATAGATTGTCACTTGGCAGCTGAGGAAAGTTTGGTACCAAAATTTAAGGAGCTTATTCCAAGATCATGAATCAATGAATAACGGAGCAAAGACAAGAATTCAGTTCAAAATCCTAATCTTAGGATCTTCTCATTGAGTGCTGTTAACAATAGATTTAAGTGTAATTATTGAATTCTGCAATAGGAACAAAGAGCTACTTGGTTTATGATATCTGCATTTTGACTAGTTCAGCAGCATCCTTCACTACTACTTCCTTTGGAGACTGAACACATGCTGAGGAAAGAAAGCAGAACATGCAAAGAGTTACTTTGTCAAGGACATTTTATATTAATTTTGAAAGTTTTTTCTGTCTCTGTTTTTCTAGATACATTTCTTACATCTTTTCTTATTTATATCGTAAAGTTGTAAAAAAGATTGAAAAGAATATATATGAGAATCTGGTTTAGCTGAAATATGAGAGTATCAAATACATTGAGAGCATTGCAGTAGAATATGATGAAAGGAACAAGGTAAAAAGATAGTGATTTTTGCTAGTTTCCCATAGCACACAGTATCTGGAGTATTATGGCGAAGACACAGAGAAAAAATTGGGAGAGAGAAAGAGAGGGAATAGGAGAGAGGAGAGGTTTTTTATTTAATATCTTTGTTAGAGAAGTGTTAATGTTGCAAACAATTAGTGCACATTTGATATAGCCCAAGATAATGTATGATTAATACAAAAAGGATTGAGTTTGATTACATGCATTTCTGCTCAAAAAATTAGAAAATAACTTCAAACAAAACAGCACTTGCTTTTTTGAAGCAAAAACAAACTCAGAAAGGCATCAGAATAGCCTTATTCTAGGCAGGTGCATTGCTAAATATCGCCAAGGGACTGGGAATTTATTAAAAGACTGGCTGTGAATCGAACACTTACATTTATGGTTGTGAGCTAAGCCTTTAATGGCTGAGCTAACTAAGCCACCTTGGGATCTTGGGACCTCCTACCCATGCTGGGAAGGAGATAAGGAGATAGGGAGTAGAGAGAGTGAATGGGAGGGGTGGGAGGGGGAAGAGAGTTTGAACAAGAGGACACATGGATAAAAAATATGACTTTATTCATAATAAATAGATAAATAAATAAAAGACTAGAAAGAAAAAAGACTGGCTGTGAACACTTCACATTTTTCTCTCTCCTTGGCACACTTACTGTCTTCTTTGGTTGTTGTTCATGTAGTGTTTGCTAGTTTATTACACACATGACTAAAAATGGCTTTCCCAATTTTGTACATTTTTAATTTTTCCAATATTTTTCAAATCTCTTCTAGCCTCTCCCATTCAGCACTCTCCTCACAGAGCAATTCTAGGCAGTACAGTCTGTACCTCCATAGAGTACACCTTGTCAATTTATACATGGACCCATGGTTTTATTTTCTTTACTGACTTCTATCTCCATACAAAATTTTCCAGTAATTAATTGTTTCTGAGTTTCACACTAGTTATTAGGACAGAATTATAATGAGTTCATTTTGAGAGAGGTCAATTCTACGTGAGTTAGTTGTCTGTGACTAAGTAAGTGAATCATGCACACAAAATAAACTCGAGATGAAAATCGTCAAACCTTAGAAGGGCATCTTCAGCTGTGTTTATTAGAGAATGTGTAACTAAAGAAACATAAGAAGTTCTTGAGAAACTAGTAGATGATAAAGTATTATTTGTAGAAATGAAAAGGCATAAAAGTAAGTGATAGACAGAGAAAAGGCCTTTGGTATGATTAAGGAACAAGAGGCAAATGGAGTTGACATTTCTTGTTTTATAATTTTGGAAATATTTGGAGTATGCCTTATGTATAAATCACTTTCATGGTAGATTTTCCGTTTAATTTTTAAGAATCTTTAGCTAACTTCTCTTAACTCACTAAAAGAGATGAATTGTAAGGGGTCAGGCAGTAGGACTAATAACTGAAACCTGATAGTCATCTTATCAGCACACACACATATTTTGACCAAGTTTTGAAAGACGAAAAGTATAATGAGTGGAAAGCCAGAGACGGAATAGAAATAATGGAACATTTCATGATTTTCAAAGTTGATATGATATATAACATAATGATAAATAGCTGTGGTGAAAGGCATGGACATTGTGTGGTGAACTCTGACAGCTACACGTGAATGAGGAAAAGAAACTACATACTAATGGAATCTAGTTCATCACTACATGCTTTTGGTATGTTAGACTTTCTGAGCTTTGCTTCCTTTATTTGTAAAGTGAGTTAATTAGAAGACTGAGAGGGCAGGAGGGGGAAGGGAATTAGAACAAGGGGATACATGAATAAAAAATATGAGACTTTACCCATAACAAAAATAAACAAATAATATTTATTATACATGTAAAAATACTTTATTCTCTGAAAAATAACATAGAGTGACAAAAAAATCATAATTTAGCACTGAGGCTCAAGGGTATACTTAATGGCAGAATAAATTACACCATTATGGGTTGTTTTACAGAAAAGTTAAGTAAAAAAAGACACTGGAAAAGGGAGAGAGAAAAAAATGCTCAGATACTGACATCTGACCAACAAACAGGTGTCAGTGTAAGCTCGGATAGGGGAAGACACAGTTCTTCCTGACGACCATCAGTGACTGACAAAAGGGTGAAATGAGGGCATTTTGGTAAGTCATTTAATCAGATTTTTTTGCCTCACATTTCTGTCATTTACAATACACAATAATATCTACACCATAAGATTGCCATAAGAACATTATGAGAAATATTACATAATATTATAATCTACAGTAAGACATTTGGTGGTTTTAACTATCATTATGGCTGTTAGTAGGCTGGGGGCAGTGCATTACTGACTACCTCATCAGTTTTATTCCTTTTGCAGGTATCCAGACGCATATGAGTCACCTCGCTTAGTGAGCTGTGCATAGAGATGATGTGATTTCCTTCTCAAACAAAAATGTAAAGAGTCTATTTATGAACTGCCCAGGAAATGACACATTATAGATGACAGAGACATTGTATTAGTGCATAAGGTATAATTCTTTCCACTTCATTCAGAATAATATCATTAATGTATCATTGATGAAAATATATTATTCTTATTTTGCTATTGATGTCACAGGTAATTTGTTGAGCTTACTTCACTGAGCCTGTACTGATGAATTCTGTAATTTATTTCCAGACCAGTTTCACATTCTGTATATCTTATTTCTAGGAATAGATGAATAAAGAGACTAGTTATTTAAATATCATTTCTATTGAACACCAAGCATTCCTTCTGTAAATGTCAGTTTAAATTACATTCAAATGAATTAATAACTTATTATTTGTTCATTGATCATATGCATACTTGAGGAGCAATCTCACTCTCTCTAGACAGATGGCTCAGCTGTTAAGATAGTATTCTGCTCTTGCAAAAGACCTGAGTTCCATTCTTAGACCCCACCTACAAACAGAATTGCTTGTTACAATAGATCCATTGTCTCTGGTCTTTGCAGCAACATGCATTAAGCTTCACATAACTACATACATGGATTTGCAATTCGCATACGTGTGCACACACATACTTAAACACACTTAAAAATAATAAAAATAAATCTTTACAAAGTAGTGTGAATTTTTATACAAGACTTTATTTTGCTCTGAGCCTGGCTTCATGTTGCTGTAAAATAACATATTAGCATCACTAACTTAAGCATATATTGCTGTGTTGATTAGATTTTGGAAGAGAGGGAACCCACTTTTTGAGTGACTTGTAAATAAAGACCAAGCTATTCTAATAAATATATATGTAAAAATATTTCATTTCCTCTTAAGGTTTCAAAGAAAATTACTAGTCATTTGTAAAATAAGTTTTCTTAGCCTAGCTTGAAGAAAAAAAAAAAAAAACAGCTCGCATAAACTGGTGACTTTTGTGTCTGTACAAGTGTGTGTGTGTATGTGTATAGGTGTGTGTACAAGCATACATACACACACACACACACACACACACACACACACACACACACACACACACGCTAAGTTATATGTAACCCGTGAAGGGAACTTTGGGATGTAATCTTATTTGCCAATACTGTTTTTGGACATAGCTCAGAATCCCTGAGAGTCTTCTTAAGGAGTTGATGCTGCTATCTGTAAAATCCGAAAGGTCACAGTAGCTATGACAGATGATAGCAGATTACTTTGTTTATGCTTTCAGTTCACTCTTAGATCATTTCACAAGCCTGTTGACACTCAAGGTTATATTGAGAACAGCTAAGTACTGTATAAAAGTTACTTTACTGTCATGCCTTAGAAAAACAGAAGATTTTCTTGCTTGTTTTGCATAATTTCTGCATTCAACAATATCATAACTGGGAAAATAAGCATTTTTCTTTGTGCTGATTTATGCCTGGTCACACTTAGTTTTATTAATCCAAAGGAAGCATATTCTGACCTCTTGTGGAATATGAAGGGAGTGTCTTTTTGCAAAAAGAAATTATGTATACAAAAATAAATATGGAAATGTATATATTGCTTCTATGCCCGGAGCAGCTTAAAAGTGGTTTTTCTTTCTTTAATTTCTCATATGATATATGATTTTGGCAATATGATTCTTTAATGTTCTCATGTTTTATGTTGCTTTTTTAATTCAGTTTATTTAACATATCTAATTATATTAGGCATTTACTGAGAACAAAATTGAACAAGGCATTGAAATAGCATAAAAGTATAATTAAAGTCTACTTTTCAGTTGTAAAATTTCAGATACATTTCTATATAGCTTTTTTCTTAATTTGTAAGATTTTTATATTCATATATTTAGAAATTATACTAGTATTTTCAAACTAAATCAAATATGTTTAGATGTTATTTAGTCTGTTTGCTGTTGGTTAAAAGAATCAGAACATGTGTACTTATAAAAATAAAATGCAGTTAGTTCAGAGTCTTGAAGGCTGAAAATGCCAAAGAGAAATGCCCTATGTATGTTTGGCCATAAAGAGAGTGCTTTGACTACACTGTAGCATGTCTCATGACATCATGCTTGAAATATGTACATAAAGATATGCTTATACAGAAAGATTCAGTCTGCTCATTTAGTAATAATGGAGTTCTGTTCTCACTATGATGTGAGATGTCTTTCTGCATCCTTTTGATATACTTTGTTACTCTTTGTTAACAAAGAAGCTGTTTTGGCATATGACAAGGCAGCTCAATGTCAGGCGGGAAATCCAAGCACAGATAAAAAGGAAGGGCAGAGTCAAGGAGATGCTACAGGTGGTCACCCCAAAAGCAGAATGTAATGAAACAGGTAAAACCACAGAGTCACATGCTATTCATTGATTCATTGATACTGATTGAGTTAAATTATAACAGCTAGCTGGTAATAAACCTGAGACTTAGACCAAACAATTTGTAATTAATGTCAGTATTTGTGTATTCAGGACTAAATAGCTGAGAGACTACAGATCCATGCCTCAGGACTAGGCCTGGTCAAAAACTTCTGGCTATACCACTACATTAATCTCTGCAGAGAGCAACATCCTTATGACATAGTTACCTCTATTCAACTGCATCACTTCTTAGGTGTCATATCTTCTCACAGCCACTAGTGTTTCCAGTGTTGATTGAATTTATTTTAATTTTGGAATTTGATTTTTACTACTTCCATATTGGAAAAGCAAAGTCTATAAAATTTCTTAAAATAGTATTTTAATTACTGTCTAATATACATATGCAAGATATTCTAGACTATAAACTAATCTCTGAATATGGGATTTTTCTGCAGAAGTTATTTTGTGACTGTGCTTTGCTATGCTATGCTATAATTTGTTCTCCCTAGAAAAGACCTATGAATCTTGAGATATGTTAAAACTGGACTAGAGCACCTGGGAGGAGCAGAAAAGGCTGTTTTGCAGATAAAGCTGGTGCGATTTAGAAGCTCATTGGATACCCAAAGGGGAAGTGTAGCATGATAAAATGTGTCAGCCATTAAAGTCAACATGATAAGAGAAAGTCGGTATAGAATAGAAAGGGACATTTATACAAAAGAAATGCGATTTAAAAATCATAATGTTGTCTACTTAAAAAGCCACCAGGGTTGCTTACTTTTATGAGTGAGCTAAAATATTTTTATGTACAAGGACTTGTTAGAAAATAATGGTAAATAACAGCAGCAGCAACACTTCTTGATCAAATTAGAAAAGTTGAAAAAAAACAGGGATAAGCATCAACCTAATAATGAATAAGAGAAGGATACACTTAAGGTACATCCCACCTACAACTCAAGCTCCAAGAAGAAGATTTTTGCCTCTATGGCAGAATTAAAAATAATGAAAATAAATTTTAAAAATAAGAAAGCCAAACCCAGGAGAGTCGAATTATAATAGTGAAGTTACCTTCCTCCCAACTGGCCACATAGGCCAGATAGTACAACCCCTGGTCAGTGCAATAGGACACAAATCATGTCCCTCAATACTCTTTACAGCTTTAGGTGCAGGTAAGCAAGGAGGATCCCTCTGTGCAAGCCTATCACCACACCTTATTAAAATCTCTAGCCCATAAACTGCATTCCATTCTACAAAACATACCCAGTCCCCCAACCTCAGCTGCTTTATGAGACAGAGAGTCTGAATTCTCGAGATGCAGATCTCAACTGCTCACTGAGACCCAGAATCTACTGCTGCTGATTGCTCCAAGAGCTCCTATTGTACCAAGAGCACCTTGTGGACCAAAAACAGCTCCCTGAATCCCAGACAGTTACACTCTCGCAAATCACAGGAAGAGATAAATGGATGCCAGCATAAAAATTTGTAATAGAAAGAAACTAGAAACAATCTAGAAATCAGACTTGCCTGAAGTGGATGCTGAGCTTTGGGACATCTTGCCCTTTCTGGGGAGGGAATGGGGTCATGGGGGGAGGGGGTAGAAGGCTCACCAGGAAAGGTTAGGAGGGAAAAGAAAGTTGGAACAAGGAGATACATGGGTAAAAAAAAACCTTTATTTTGTAATAAATAAATAAGAAATACAAAAAAAATCACAAAAAAATAACAATATAGTACCACCAGAATCTAGTGGTTCTAAAACAAAAAGACCTGAACATTCTAGTATTAAAAAAAAAAATCTGCTTTTGGGCAAATGGATGGATTTGGAGAACATCCTCCTGAGCGAGTTATCTCAAACCCAGAAAGATAAGCAGAGGATGTACTCACACATTAGTGGACTCTAAACAAAAAATGTGAAAAGCAAAGCATGTCCAAATTGCAAACCACAACCCCTGAACAGCTTTGGATCAGAAACACCTGGAAGTGGGACCTTCGATCTCACTCCCTCTAGAGGAACACCTGACTCAGTCTTGATGTTGGGGTGAGGAAACTGAATCTGCCAGGAGTGGATGCTGAACTGACCAATATTGGACTTTGGTACCTCCTGCCCATGCTGGGGAAGAGATGGGAAGATGTGGAAAAGAGAGAGTGACTGGAGGGTGTGGGAGGCGGAAGAGACCTTGAATAAGGATATACACGGATAGAAAATGTGACTTTATTCATAATAAAAAAAATTCTGCTTATGATCTTAAAATATTTTATAGACATTATAGAAGCCTATAAAGAAAATATAAAGAAGAAAGACTTTTAAGGAAAGACTGGAGAACCAAGAAAAATCAATGAAGCAAGAGAAGAAAACAGTTCAAAACTTGAAAACTATAATAGAAGCAATAAAAGACAAACTAACAGATTGCTGGAAATGGAAATTCTGAGTAAATGAACAGAAACTATATATGCTAGTATAACTAACAGAATTTAGTAGATGAAAGAGAAAAACTCTGGTATGGAAGACAAAATAGAGGAAATAGATATCTCAGACAGAGAAAACTCTACAGGTAAAAAAAGCAACATAACTCAAAACATCTAGGAAATCTGAGATTTGAAAAGACCAACCAAAGAACATTTGGAATAAAAGAATAAGAATATTAACACAGAAATATATTCAACAAAGTCATAGACAAAAACTTGACCAACCTAAAAAAATGAAATGCTTATAAAGATATTTTTTAAAAAGTTTATTTGGATTAAATTATGATGATATAAAGCACAATAAGGACATTATCCATGTGTTTGATAACTATGATCCATTGTATTCCATGAAATGTGGTTGATGCAAGTCTATCCAGTTAGGTCTAATAATACATGAATACACCTGTGCTTTACTTCTTATTTGTTATATTAAGTTGTTTATATAGTATACATTCTGTATACTCCAGTAGTTTCATTAATAAGATGATTTTTCATCCTGGCATATTTTAATCTTTAATATTTCAATAGTACATAAATATTATCAGGTACTATTTTTGTACCTTGAGGTGAAAACACTTTCAAGTGCCATTCATATGTTTTCTATAGATGTATTTATGTATGTTATTGAATTAAACTAAATTTTTAACTTATTTATTATCTATTCTCACTAGAAATAGTGATGCATACCTATAATCCAAAAAATGTAGAAAACAGCTGAGAATATTACAAATTATGGTAGAGCTTATGCTATATAGGGTATTCAACACAAAGCCCTCTTTTTAAAAGCAGCAATAACAACAATAAGAAAACAAGAAAATATGTGGGCAAGCATTTGTGTGGGTGATATAAAATATTTGTGACAACTTAGTATTTTGCATGTGACAATGATTTCTTGATTTGTATTACATAATATTTTAATTATTACATTGATTCACTTTTATGTAAAAAGGAATTCTTTCAGTAGAGCAATTATGCACCATCTTATCGGTAAATAAGCCTCATGCTGTCTCTAGTCAAATTGTATCTGTGAGGCATGAAACTCAAATGATCCTTATTTTATTGCTCTGCCTTTAGATACTACTTACATTTTTTGACAAACTACCATTATTACATATTCCATGGTATTTAAATAATAGAAAAAAAGTCTACAGAGAATATAAATAGTAGATAAACGTTATTATAAAGGTGTTTATGTAATGAGGATGCTAAAATTTAGGTGTCATAATTACAGCCTACTAGTCTACCTAAAACATACCCCTGGCTCAGCAGTTCTAAAGCATGAGGCTGCAAATTTTGTGCAGTTTTCAGAGCTATAATGCAAAAATAAGACAAAAACTATGCTTTGATTTGGGGGTTGCAAAACATTTTCTTGCTTACTGTGTTTTCAATTGGAGTAACGTTAGAGCCACATGTTGGTCACAATTACCAACAATCTCAGAGAAATTTAAATATTCTGTATGTGACAATTAACTTACATTCCTCACTCAATGAACCTTAATCTTTTAATTGCCTTTTCAAAACTTTTCTGAATTTGTGTGTGTGTGTGTGTGTGTGTGTGTGTGTGTGTGTGTCTTCTGCAATATCAGTCAGTTCTATGTTTCAATCCATAGCTGTTAATTTTTCTTGGTCCACATATTCTTTCTAGAGTTCAGGATAAATTACAGTTCTAACATTTACATTTGTAAATGTTAGATAAAACATTTTTAATTTTTTATAAAGTCCTTTTAATCCATATACTTCCTTGCTTTCCCTCCCTTTCTCCTCCCAATGACTCCTGGTCATTCTTCAGCCTCTCTCCTCCCCATCCCCTCATCCCCTCCACAGAAATGGCAAAAGTCGCAAGGTGGATTAGCTCTGCATCCACACTAGGCAAGTTTGATTTCCTCATCAAAATATCAAGACGGGGTTAGATGCTCTTCTTGAGGGAATGGGCTCTGAAGTGCCAGCCCATGCACAGAAGTACAGTCTGATCCCTCCATTTGAGGCTCCACATACTGCTTATGTCAGTGCACAGTTGCTCATTTTTGGAGAGCCTAGTTATTTTTCCCGTTGTTTCCCTGGTAACAGTTCTTGATTCAGTGAGCTCTCCAGCATTCCAGCCAGCTACTGCTGTGAGAATTTTATTCATATTCCCTATCCCATTGCTCATATAGATTCTTCACCCCTGCTCTCAGTTGGACCAGGGACTAAGCCCAGTGCATAGCCATGCATCCCTGCCTCTACTGTTATTCAGATAAAAGTTTTCTACTGAGTCCAGGAATGACTTTTCAGTCACAGGTTTGTTTTTCCTCCTCCAACTCCCTCCAGTAACTCTCTCTTCTTCACATCTCCCAGTGTCCTCCCCAGCACGGGCAGGAGGGCCCAAGGTCCCAGTATGGCTCAGTTCAGCATCCATTCCTGGTAGATTCAGTTTCCTCACCCCAACATCAAGACTGAGTCAGGTGTTTCTCTAGAGGGAGCGGGATCCAGGGTGCCACTTCCAGGTGTTTCTGATCCAAAGCTGTTCAGGGGTTGTGATTTGCAATTTGGACATGCTTTGCTTTTCCTTTTTTTTTTTTTTTTTTTTTTTTTTTTTTTTTTTTTTTTTTTTTTTTTTTTTTTTTTTTTTTTTTTTTTTTTTTTTTTTTTTTTTTTTTTTTTTGTTTAGAGTTCACTAATGAGTGAGTACATCCCCTGCTTGTCTTTCTGGGTTTCAGATACCTCGCTCAGGAGGATATTCTCCAAATCCATACATTTCCTGCAAATTTTAGGATATCATTATTTCCTATTGCTGAATAGTACTCCATTGTGTAGATGTACCAGTTTTTTTAATCCATTCTTCAGTTGACAGGCATCTAGGTTGTTTCCAGGTTCATGATATTATGAATAATGCTGATATGAACATAGCTGAGCTAATGCCTTGGGAGTGCAACTGTGCATCTTTAGGGTATATGCCCAATAGTGGTATTGCTAGATCCTTGGGGAGATTGATTCCCAGTTTTCTGAAAAACTGCCATACAGCATTCCAGAGTGGCTGAACAAGCCTACATTCCCACCAACAATGGAGGAGTGTTCCACTTGCTCTGCAACCTGGTTAGCATAGGCTGCCTTCTGTGTCTTTTATCTTATCCAATGTGAAAGGTGCTAGGTGGCATCTCAAAGTTGTTTTGATTTGCATTCTCTGATGACTAAAGATGCTGAGTACTTTTTCAAGTGTCTTTCAGCCATTCGTAATTCTTCTGCTGAGAATTCCCTTTTTAGTTCTGAACTCCATTTTTTGATTGGGTTATTCAAGGTCTTGGGCTTTAGTTTCTTGAGTTCTTTATATATTTTAGAGAGCAGTCCTCTATCACTTGTAGGTTTGGTGAAAATCTTTTCCCATTCTATATCTATTGGCCAGATCCTTTATTCAATCAAGTAAGCATTCCAAGTATGTTCTTGGCTATGAATCCTTCTTAGATTGATTTTACTCAAAATTGTAGACAGCTGTTAGTCTACCTAGCCATTCTCTTCTAAAATAAATTATATACAACATCTAGGAAAAAACAATGTCTTCAAATGCCAAAGCCAAGTATACATTCCAGTTCCCAATGCTAAGCAGGTCACAGGTAAATAAGCAACATTATATATTTGAATAAACAAATGGATGATTTTTCTTGCTTATGATAATTAAAATATTTATTACTGCTACTCAAAAAGCAATAATTTGAGAGTAGTGATTAATTTTATTTTCTCATACTATTAATTAGACTATGGCATTCTATAGCTGGTGGACAATTAAAGAATGGCAGAGATCAATGTTAGAATTAGTTTTTCTACATTTGTTAATATTTTGTATTCATTATAAAAGCAACTTGACTGGTTTTACTAAGCCCTTCTCTTTATAAGATGATAAGAGAATTTGTACGTCTTCTACAAATTTTTGAAATGTTACTTACAAAAAACACAGTTTATTCTTTTAGAGTAATATATATAACAATTTTCGATTTTAGTAACCTCTACTGAATTGAACTCAATCATTAGTGAACTCTAAACAAAAAAGCAAAATGCAAAGCATGTCCAAGGTGCAAACTACAAACACTGAACACCTTGAGGTCTGAAACACCTTGGATCAGCAACTTGGATCCCACTCCCTCCATAGGAACCCCTGACCCAGTCTTGATGTTGGGGTGAGGAAAGTGGATCTTCCAGGAGTTGATGCCGAACTAAGCCATATTGGGGCTTTGGGACCTCCTGCCCTTCCTGGGGAGAAGATAAAAAGATGTGGAGAAGAGAGAGTGACTGAAAAGGGGTGGGAGTGGGAAGAGCATTTGAACAAGGATATACACAAATAAAAAATAAGACTTTTTTATAATTTAAAAGAATTAATTTTAAAATATTTTAAGTCTTACAGTTTATACAATGTACTGTTTCCTTAGTTCTAGGGACCCAATACTGTAACAACATCTCAAAAATGGATAGTAGTGTTTTTAGTTAATGATACATGAATGTTATTACATCATAAAAAAGCACATTATTTCTGACAAGGCATGTTGAACTTTGATCACACCCAACTAAAATGAAAATGAATAAACTGTATTTGATTTAAAAACTACAGTCTTTGCTTAGTTTGCAATGAAATGCTTTGTGGTATATTGACAACAATATTAGAGGCAACTAAGAGTTAATAGTCTTTGACCACTATGAAGCTTTGGTTATAGATTCTCAATAGGAGCAACAGTGTTAGAAAACTGAACCACTGGCTACACCAAAGATGTACTAGAGCATGTAATTAATGACTGATTTTTTTTTTTTTTTAAAAAAATGGAGTTTTACGTGTCTGGAGAAACAGCTCAGAGGATAAGAGTAGAGGTTAAGTGGTCTGCTCTTCCCCAAATCAATTCTTGACAACCACATAGTGGCTCACAACCATCTATAATGAAATATGGTGTCCTATTCTGGCAAGTGGGCATACATGTAGACAGAATACTGTGTACAATTTTAAAAAAAAGTCAAATACTCATTATAATTGTAAATACATTGATCATCAATAAATCTTTTTAAATCAATTCTTACAGGTGAGAAACTAAAACTATAAAACCAAAAGCCTTCAATTTTCTATTGTTACTATTATTATTTTTGTTGTTGTTATATTGCTTATTTTATTTTTCTACAACAAAATGTTACTTAAATATTTTCTCAATTGTTTCCTTTTTCTCATGGGGCTGTCTGTGGGAATTTTCATTGACAAAATGTGCGCTCATTTCCGGATACTCCATTAAAAGCTCTATTTAAATGGCTGTCAAGTATCTGAAGAGAAAGGTAATAAAAACATGATATTCATTATGATATTGATAGGAATATGAGAACACCCAATCTCTTGTAGATTTATTGAAACTCCTTTAAGAAGAGAGCATCTGCCTTTGTTGTGTCTTTTAAAGTTGGCAGTTGTTTCTGCAACAAAATCTCAGGTTTTGTAAAGCTTTCCTTGAACTTATTTTTTATATTTATTTATTATTTTTATAGTATAAAGTCTCATTTTTTTATCCATGTACCCCTTGTTCATGTATTTTTATCAATTTATCCCTTGTAGTAATCAACCTCTGTTTGCCATTGTGACTTACCTTTCTATTACTGTAACAAAATACATGACATAGTTTAAAATGAAGCAAAAAATAAAACAAATAGAAACAAAAAATTCCAAACCAACAACAGCATATATGTATATATATACATATATATGTATATCAAAGCAAAGGCATACAAAAGTATTGGGGAGTCCATTCTGTATTGGTCAAATGCTCCTAAACATGATACCTGTCATAGATTGGTTGATATATCCAGTGTCATTCTATTAGATAAAACTGATTTTTATTCCTCTATCTAGCAGATATTAGTGACATTTCACTTGTGGTGGTGGTGGTGGTGGAGGGTGTTGCATTGAGTCTTGTCTTTCTTTTTTTTTCCATTCTTTCTCTAGAAAAAAAAATGCAGTTGTTTGGGTAGGGAGAAGAAAAGGGTATGGAAAGACTTGATGAAGGATAAGAATATGCTCAAAATATAGTTTAAAAATTAAAAAAGCTTTATTATTGGATAACATGTTTGGAAGGTTTCAGTCCACAGTAAGTGGATATGTTGGCAGATGTATTTGCTTACTATGTATTAGTTGATTATAAAAATGGGAGACAGAAAATAATTACATTCTCACTGCAATCAAGAGTGCATTTTCAACAAACTGTGGTACATCTATACAATGGAATACTACTTAGTAGTAAGAAAAAAATGATATTCTAAAATTTTAGGCAAATTGATGGATTTGGAGAATATCCTCCTGAGTGAGGTATCACAAACCCAGAAAGATAAGCAAGGGATACTCACTCATAAGTGGACTTTAAACAAAATCAATACATGTCCAACCTGCAAACCACAACCACTAAACAGCTTGGATTTTGAAACACTTTGGGCACACACATACACACACACACACACACACACACACACACACACACACACATATATATATATATATGCACAAGATATAATTTGCAAGCCTGATTACTAGTGAGAGAAAAGATACTATTTTTCTTTTTTACTATAACATCATTTGGTGAAATGATTTCCTGTGACATTTGTTTTCTTACAAAGGTAATTAGTTTTCTCTCTGTTTGTATAACATATTATTGTGTGTATATACTACATTTTATGTATTCATTTATGGGTTAAGAACAATTTTGTAATTTTAACCAAAATAACTGATAAGATGAGCTTGACATTGGATGATGACAGTTGGTTAAGTGGAAATAAATGGCATTTCTTTAACCTGATACCCATCTATGCATACCTTCCTCTAATCAGGTTTTTCACAATTGTTGTTATTAGACTGATACTTGAAGATGTCTGAGTGCTTACCTTATTTCTCTAAAACTCAGTTGAAGTCATCCACTGCAAAAGGCTCTTTGACTCTGGAACCCTGCTGTCAGCTTTTTAAAAAGGTCAATTCTACTCCATTAATCACTAAATAGACATAATCACTTGTACTCTAAATTATAAAATTGCCTTCTCATAATTCACCAGCCTTCTACAGAACCCCTATTAACCCACTGCAAGAAATGTCCACTTGCTAAGTGAACATAGTATTTGTATATCAGCCAGAGCTGCAGAAGTCCATTATTACATTAGAAAAATTAGCTTTCTTTCCCCTTGAGGTAGATTGCAAATTTGCTCAAATAATAAAAAATGTAGCTCATGTTCTATATGATAAGGAAAATATCTTCAATCATCCAGATTGTTCAACAATACAGAGTTGTTTCATTATTCATATTTTAATTGCTGTAATGTCAGCCTTAGAGCTCATTATAAACTTGAAAAACACCATATCTTGGTTATAAAATATTTTTATTGAGAAAATGAATTTTTTCTTGCCTTGAGAATAGTTCTCTAATTACAAAGCACATACCACTAGTGCAGGTTTAATGCATTAAACACACACTCTGATGAACTGATAATTCATCTCAATTTAAAATTATAATCATTTTATTACCTTTCATCAAAAAAGAAGTGCCCATAAGAGAAAAAAAGGAAAGAATTAAAGATGTTTCTAGAAATTGAGCTTTCTTGACTCACTGAGGTTTGACAATCAGAGTTGCCTAGCTTTTGTATAATAACTCTTTTTTTTCTCTTCTTCCCACAGCAGCCAGCTGACATTTGAAGTTGCTACTTCCAATATGCCACCTGACTGAGACTGTCTGGTAACTATTAAATTATTGTATAACACTCTCAAAAAAATTCATCCCCTTTGAAGGAACTGTGAGGAAAGGCACATCTGTTCTCACTATAATTTTCACCATTTATTATGGAAATGGTCATCATATGAATAGCCTACTCTATATCTTACTGCAGACACTGACTAATGCCAGCTGAGAATAATATCTGCTGTTGTCACATAATCAGCAGTTCTCAGCTACATATAACACATTAGCTTTCAAATTTTCTTCATTAGAAACTTTCTAAGTAATTTATTCAACTGTGTGTAGGTTAAATATCTACTGGTGAAACACTCATCTTTAATATATGCTGTCCCTATAGAGTAGGAAAGTTGCACTATTAGAGATATTTTCTCTAGGCAGAAGTAACAGGAAGTGAGAAATCAAGGTAGAAAGCTTTGGCCCTTATTTTAACAAGCCAGAAGAGAGAAACCAAGTGTCACAATATGATAGGGTAGTTGAGTCTTTGTCATAGAGGAGAGCAAAGACAAAAGCTGGAATAGGAACAGATGTGGCCAATAGATGCTGAAGATGAAGAGGAGATAGAAAGATTCCCCTGTTTTTAGATCCCTTCATGAAGATATTTACATGGGAAACTTGTTTTATAAACTCTTTCCTCTCATTTACTGTGTACACCTAGAAGAGTCTTTCTCAAAAACCTGGGAGTCATTGGTCTACATGTTTATTATTCAGATAGATATTTGTCTGTTGCCTGACTTTGAAATCAGAGTGGTTTAAATAAAATGGCCAAAGTAAGCCCATAAAGAGTCGCACTGTTAGAAGGATGCCTTATTAGAGTAGGTATGGCTTTTTGGAGCCTTTTTCACTAGGTTATGGCATGTGAGGTACTCAAAATTCAGGTCTGTTTACTTTTTGCTGCTGCTTGTAGATCAAAAGGTAGAACTCTCAGGTCCTTTTTTAGTTCCTTGTCTGCCTGCACAACACCATGAAGCAATGAATACATCAGGGATTTCCCAGATTGGAGAGCATTGTGTGAAGCTATAAAGGTGGAGCCTGGATTGCCTGGGAGACCCCAAGATTTGGAGATGTCAGAGTCATGGGATATTTATCAGGAAAGTTGGAACCTACTCAAAAAAAAAAAAAAAAGAAAAAGAAAAAAAGAAATGCTAGTGAGATATTTATTTGAATTTAGACAAGAATAGTTGTATATTTTAGGATACAAAACAAATGTTTAAAGCAAGAATAATTGAATAGAAGAGGGCAATGTTTACTTGTAAATTATTTTAAACATATTTTGCTTTCACAAATGGAATGCTCAAAGAAGTGATTCATACATTTGTGTTGGATCCCTGCAAATCTTATTCTTTTGCATATTTTATTTATCTACTTCTAACTGTAGTATTTATGACTAATCTGAAAATCTCCATTTTATAGATTTAGCACTAAGTATCAAATTTAATAGTTTGATCACTGTTACATCTAATGATAGAGTATAATGCAGAAAAAATGGTCTTATTTTATACTAGTCCATAAGTCCTAAGTCATGTATTCAGTCCTTGAGCAATAAAGTGTGGCGATTGGTTTTAATGTCAAAAAAAAAAAAAAAAAAAAAAAAAAAAAAAAAAAAAAAAAAAAAAAAATAAAAAAAATGTGTTGCTGTTTCTTAAAAAAAAAAAAAAAAAAAAAAAGCCAAAAGGATGAAACGTTTGGAGATTGTCAACCTGGTTTTCATCTGTTTCAGTTCAGTATTACTTTACTATGCTCCCTTTTCCCCACTTTTGCAATGAGCACACATATGTGTACATAAATATATATCTTGTGTCATTACATTTTGGGAGTATCTGATCTGTTTTTTCATTTAGATTTTATAAGGGTTACAATAAAATGACTTCATGAATCTCAGAAGATCCTTCAAACTTTGGACTTTTATACAGTAAAAGTCTTGATAGATATAGCGACAATGAAGTTGGACTGAATGCATTTCTTTATTGTGATATGGCTACAAGTCATTGGGTGCCAAAGAGTAGAATGTGTTTGTTGGAAAGAAAATCTCCTTCATATGGAGTGACATTATTTGAAGGTGGCCTTTGTGGAGTGGGTGTGGCTTGCTGGAGATGGTCTTCCACTAGAGGGTGGGCTTTGAGGTATCCAAAGCTCAAGCTTGTTCATTTCTTGCTGCTTACAAATCAAGATGTAGCACTCTCAGGTCCTTCTCCAGCACAAAGTCTGACTCCACATCAACGTGAAACTTCTGAAATTATAAGACAGTGCCAATTAAATGTTTTCCTTAATTAGAGTTGCTGTGGTTACTGTGTCTCTTCACAGCAAGAGAAACCATAATAACTAAGACAGGCATTGTTCACAAATACATTTGCTAACATCACGTTAATCAACCTTATTTTTGACTAGATAATGATAGGTGGAAAATAGAGAAAAGACCTTGAGCATCCACTTTCATAGAATCTTAGGCCTTAATAAGTGTTTCTGTGATTTTTTAAGCAGTGGAGAGGAATAACAGAACACTAGATTAATTCATCTTTCAAGGCTTCTATTGATACTTGTATCTGAATCTTTAGATAACTAATTAATATTTCTGAACTATTCAAGGAAGCTTCTAAGTTAAAGTATTTAGGCATTGGATATTAGAATCTCTTTTCTATACAATAAATCTCAATGTAACTGCTCCATAGATATTAAATCATCAGAGTAAAATAATAAATTATGAAGAATTTAATAAGGATATAATTTGAAGAATATAAAGAAAAAATTTGAACTCTACTTTTTTTAAATGTAAAAGAACTGCAGTAGAATTTTCAAAATATATTGCACTGAGCCAAAACAGAATTCTTAAGCCATTTTATTTCTATCTCACTTGTTTTAGTCCTTCCCCATAAAGAAACTTCTCCCCTGAGAATGCATTGTACTTTTAACATTTTCCTTGAAGAATATTTCAGAATTCCTCCTATTTATTTAGCTGAATGTACTCCAATTTTGTTTGGTAATGCTTCATATTAAGTCAATGTAAAAGTCTTAACTGTGAATGGAACTTAGTTCTCCTTGGTCTAGCTATTCGAGCTATAGCAGCTAGAGAGTGGGAGAGAGAAAGAGAGATGTAGGGGAAGGGGCTTTACAAGATTCTCTTTTACTCTACATTTTAAGGAGAAATATTACATTTAACAATCATAGCTTATCTTTTTAAACCTGTAATCCATACAACAAAAAAAATAAGAATCTGGTCTCACAAAGTTCCTCAGTCCCCTAACGCACAGCACAGAGACTAACAGTTTATTCTCTTCTGTGGAAAACGTATTGCATTTATTGATTCCCTGACCCTAATAATTAATAACTCCTACTTTAAAGTCTGTCCTGAAAGATGCCCCTGTAAGCAATTACTTATATAGAAAATAGGTACTGAACAACTTTGTTTCTTTCACAGATGTTCCATCAGGAAAATTTTCACTGTGTAACACAGTTCTGAGTTGAGCAAGAAGAGGGGCATTCTGGGATATAGAGGATTCTCTTCGTTTTTCTCAAAGCTTTTTACTTCCTCCTAACGGTCACGTCTTCCAGAGGATGTTTTTCTCTAAGACAACTGTATGTGCCAAGTTTCTTTTCCTTGGCTGAGTGTCATCCTCTTTGGTAAGTAACATTGATAATACACAGAAAGTAAGGCAGAAACTCGAGGGAATTTTAAAAAGCAGCCTCCCAGCTCAGAACACCTGTCAGTCTGCATCCCTCATCCTTTGCCATTTCTTTTCTGTGGTGCCAGCATTACAAAAGGACAGGATTTGAAGATGAGTTTTCTCTACTACTGCTTCCTGTCTGTTCAGGCATAGGGCAGGCATAGAATGGTCATGGGGCAATTTAATCAAATTTTCTTGTATTTTTGCCACCTCTAATTTGAAACACTGTCTCAGCTACAAGAAGAGAACCAGAAAGAGTCGGACTGCTTAAAACTATCTACATTCATTAATTTTGGGATAATTACCAGTCACTAGGATGAAACAGGAATTAAAAAAAGAGGCCAAACTGGTTTTGTTGCTGTTTTTGTTTTTTCTTAATATTCTTCTTTACCTAGAATGAAAGAAGACCTTGTGTGTGAAGGTCCAGTCACAGTCCTAGTTGCAATTCAACAGTCAGTGCAGGACAGAAGCTTAAAGAGTTTTCCCCATCAGACCTCTTTATTGTTAGGAATAGATGCCAGGAGCCCTGAAACATACTTGCAAATTGCATATTGAACTATGACTGTTCTCTACTTGGCTTTCTTATTCCTTCTTCATCTTTACCTCTAAAGATAATGGAGTTTAGTCATCCAATAAAGATACAAAACCTGAGCATGATAGACAGTGATTGGAATGGAAAGGTACATATCAATTTCATAACACAGAAGTGAAGGAAGAAGAATTTTGAGGATAAGCATGCCCTAAGATATTATGTGTCAAGGTGCTCTTCACACTTGACAGAGTCATTCATTTTTCACTAAAGTTTATTGAAGAAATACTATAGTCAACTGTTATAAAAGATGTAGAAGCTGCTTAAAGGATTTCAGCCATTATCTACGGGATATATAGTCTGATAATGGGTGATACTGGCCTTCAGATAAAACTTAAAGAAAAATTAACCTCATTATCTTGAAGACAACCAAAAATATAGGAAAAATCTTAAATTATACCCCCTTACACAGAAATTGTAGATAAAAAGCTTAATGTCATGACAAATAGGTCAAGAATTAACACCAGCATGTGGAGTCCATGACCATCAATCCTTCAACATCAAGAAATCCACAAGCCCATCTGTTCTGGTTCTGCTTCTGGGACCAAGTGCTGTCTGCTGAGTCCCAGCACACTCTGGAGCACGGGGCAGATAAACTCTGACTTTCACCATACCCACAGCTCCTGCTGAGGGAATCTGCATGGCTACCCACCACCACATCGAACTGAGGGAACTGACAACTACAGGGTTCCCAGAAGGACAGACTCAGACCCTGACCAGAGGTGAGGAGGGGTCACCAGGCCCAAGAGCCTATATCCCAGCCAGAGAGGGAGACTTGAGCTCCCATTGGTTCTGGTTCCATTCCGGGACCAAGTGCTGT
Organism: Sigmodon hispidus; assembly: GCA_004025045.1. Lineage (NCBI taxonomy): Eukaryota > Metazoa > Chordata > Mammalia > Rodentia > Cricetidae > Sigmodon > Sigmodon hispidus. The sequence continues at coordinate 55,084 of PVIH01013410.1, forward strand.
CTGCAGAGTCCCAGCACACTCTGGAGCTGGGGCAGATAAACTCTGCCTGTCACAATACTCACAGTTCCTCCTGAGGGAATTGGCATGGCTACCCACCACATCGAACTAAGCGAACAGACAACTACAGGGGTCCCAGAAGGACAGACTCAGACCCTACCCAGAGAGGTGAAAGGAGGCACACAAACCTGAGTGCCACACTGACCAGGAGCCATCTAATCATGAACCACTGAAGCCATCGGCAAACTTCAGTGCAAAAAAATTACATAATAATACAAAGAACAACATGGTAACTCCAGAAGAGAGAGGCGATCTTACAAATACAAGTCCTGAACTGAGCAATGAAGAGGAAACAGAAGGAAGCAACAAGAAAAATTCCTTTTTGATGATCATCGAAGCTGTCAAAGAAGATATAAAAGAAAGCCTTAAAGAAATAGAAGAAAATACAAACAAAAAATTGGAAGAGATGAACAAATCTATGAAAGAAACATGCCAGGAACTAAACGCTGAACTAAAAGCTGAACTAAAAGCTGAAATAGAAGCAATAAAAAAGGTACAAAATGAGGCAAAGATGGAAATAGAAAACCTGAAGAAAAAAGCTGGAACCACACATACAAGCATAACAAACAGAGTTCAAGAGATGGAAGATTGAATCTCTTAAGTGGAAGACTCAGTAGCTCAAATAGATATATCAGTCAAAGAAAATAGTAAAACTAAAAAAGCCATAACTCAAAATGTTCAGAACATCTGGGACACCATGAAGACCTAATTTGAGAATAATAGGAATAGAAAAAGGAGAAGAATACCAGCTCAAATGCATAGATAATGTTTTCAATAAAATCATAAAAGAACACTTTCCTAACCTGAAGAAGGAAATGCCTATAAAGATACAAGAAGCTTACAGAACACCAAATAGATATGATCCAAAAAAAAGTCAGGATACCACATTATAATCAAGTCACAAAACATACAGAACAAAGAAAAAATTTTAAGAGCTGCAAAAGAAAAGGGCCAACTCACATATAAAGGCAGACCCATCAGAATAACGCCTGACTATTCAATGGAAACGATGAAAGCTAGAAGGGCTTGGTCAGAAGTTATAAAGACGCTAAAACAGCATGGCTGCCAAACAAGAATACTATACCCTGCAAAATTATCAATCACCATAGATGGAGTAAACAAGGTATTTCAGGACAAAGTCAGACTGAAAGAATATCTATCTACCAATCCAGCACTACACAGAGTATTAGAGGGAAAACTCCAACCTAAGGACCCCAGATACACCCATGAAATCACAAACAATCAATAAGTCCACAGAAGAATACCCTAGAGAAAGGAAATACAAAAAAGTTGCCACCAAAAATGGCAGGAAATATGAATCAATGGTCACTAATTTCCCTTAATATCAATGGTCTCAACTCTCCTATAAAATGTCACACACTAACAAGATGGATACAACAACAGAAGCCATCTTTCTGTTGTCTACAAGAAACACACCTCAACTGCAAAGACAGACACAGGCTTAGAATAAAGGGTTGGGAAAAGATTTTCCAGTCAAACAGTCCTAAGAAACAAGCAGGGGTTGCAATCCTAATATCTAACAAAGTAGACTTTAAGCTAAAAGCAATAAAAAGGGACCAAGATGGTCACTACTTATTCATCACTGGAAAAATTGGTCAAGAGGAGATTTCAATCTTAAATATTTATGCTCCTAATATAGGGGCACCTACATATGTAAAAGAAACACTGCTAAAGCTCAAAGCCCACATCAATTCTTTTACCCTAATAGTGGGAGACTTCAATACCCCACTTTCAGCCCTGGATAGATCAACCAGACAGAGCCTCAACAGAGAAATAAGGAGTCTAAATGAGGTTATGATGCAAATGGATTTCATAGATATCTACAGAACCTTCCAACCAAAGGCAAAGGAATATACATATTTCTCAGCCCCTCATGGAACTTTCTCCAAAATTGACCACATAATTGGTCATAAAGCAAATATCAGCAGATTCAAAAAAATGGAATTAATCCCTTGTAAAATATCGGACCACCAGGGCCTAAAGTTACAGTTCAACAACATCAAAACCCAAAGAAAGCCTACCAATTCATGGAAACTAAACATCACTCAGCTGAACCATCTCTGGGTCAAGGAAGAAATTAAGAAAGAAATCAAAGTCTTCCTAGAATTCAATGAAAATGAATCTACAACGTATCCAAACTTGTGGGACACAATGAAAGCAGTCTTAAAAGGAAAATTTACAGCACTAGATGCCTATATGAAAAACCTTGAGAAATCCCACACTGGAGTCCTAACCGCGCAGCTGAACGCCTTAGAACAATTAGAAGCAAACTCACCTAGAAGGAGTAGACGGCAGGAAATAATCAAACTTAGAGCTGAAATCAATACAATTGAAACAAAAAGAACAATACAAAGAATCAATGAATCTAAGAGTTGGTTCTTTGAGAAAGTTAACAAGATAGATAAGTCCTTAGCCAAACTAATCAAAAAACAGAGAGAGAGTGTTCAAATCAACAAAATCAGAAATGAAAAGGGGGACATAACAACAGACCCCCAGGATATAAAGAGGATTATCAGATCATATTTTGAAAATCGGTATTCCACAAAAATCAAAAACCTAGAAGAAATGGACAGCTTTCTGGCAAGGTACCATCTACCAAAATTAAATAAAGATCAGATGAATTTCCTAAACAAGCCTATAACCGTTAAGGAAATTGAAGCTGTCATTAAAAACCTCCCCAAAAATAAAAGCCCTGGCCCAGACGGTTTCAGTGCTGAATTCTACCAGACCTTCAAAGAAGATTTACTACTGTTACTCCTCAAACTATTTCACACAGTAGAAATGGAAGGAATATTGCCAAATTCCTTTTATGAGGCCACAATCACCCTAATACCCAAGCCCACTCAAAGACACAACAAAGAAGGAGAATTACAATCCAATTTCATTCATGAATATTGATGCGAAAATTCTCAACAAAATCTTGGCAAACCATATACAACAATGTATAAAAGATATCATCCACCATGACCAAGTAGGCTTAATCCCAGAAATACAGGGCTGGTTTAACATATGAAAAACTATAAATGTTATCCATCATATAAACAAACTAAAGGAACAAAACCATATGATCATATCCTTAGATGCGGAAAAAGCCTTTGACAAAATCCAACACTCCTTTATGATTAAAGCCCTGGAGAGATCAGGAATACAGGGAGAATACCTAAATATAATAAGACGATTTACAAGAAGCCGACAGCCAGTATCAAACTTAATGGAGAAAAACTCAAAGCAATCCCACTAAAGTCAGGAACTAGACAAGGATGTCCTCTCTCCCCTTATCTATTCAATATAGTTCTCGAAGTTTTAGCTAAAGCAATAAGGGAACGAAAAGAGATTAAGGGCATACAAATTGGAAAAGAAGAAGTGAAGCTATC